>JAZFNS010020001.1:5168871-5179968 GCA_037127165.1 Alloteropsis angusta | reverse complement strand
CCGGGACCTATAGGACCCTGTTCTCACCAAAACATATAGTTTTCGCCCGTTCCTGAGTTTTTTGGCCTCGTTTTCAATCCGATTCATGTATATCTGCCCTTTAAAATGGATTCCACCATTTTTGGCCGATTTCGTTCTGGGTACCCGTCGGGCCATTGTTTTTTGCCACGCGGGACCTATAGCACACGGTTCTCACCAAAACATGTTGTTTTTCCCCGTTCCTGAACCTTGTGGCCCCGTTTTCAGTCCGATTCATGTGTATGTGCCCTTTCAAATGGACTCCACCATTTTCGGCCGTTTTCGTTCCGGGTCCCCGTCGGTCCATTTTTTTGCCACCCGGGACCTATAGCACACTGTTCCCACCAAAACGTGTCGTTTCCCCCCGTTTCCTGAACCTTCTGGCCCCGTTTTCAGTTTGATTCATGTGTATGTGCCCATTCAAATGGATTCCACCATTTTCGGCAGATTTCGTTCCGGGTCCCCGTCGGGCCGTTTCTTTGTCACCAAAACATGTTGTTTTCGTCCGTTGTTGAACCTTTTGGCCCCGTTTTCAGTCCGATTAATGCGTATGTGCCCTTTGAAATATTACATAAGATTCTATTATCAGTTATAAAATCAGATTTCAATATTTCATAGCTGAAGATGTTTATGTATGATCTTATTGGTGGCTACTAGAAATTGTTCACTTCAATTTGTGCTAAAAACTACCTCTACCATGGCAACACTGGCCAAAATAATAGCAGGGTGTTTCTATAGTTGCGCCGAAAGCCGAAGCGACGCGTCCATTCAGAGCCAACTGCTCGTCAACCCAGCCACGCATGTGTACACAAGGGCGGCCCATTCCATTTGCCCAAAAATAAAGTTGAGGCCCATCCCATAGACAAGCGCTAAATCCTCAGATGCATCTGTCATCCACGTAAGCGTGCTCATGGGCCACGCAATTGATGGATAGAAAAAAGGAAACGTTCACAGAATTGGAGTAATATATTGCTGGGCTTCTGGCTAATGGTCGTTGGGTTGGGCCTCTGAAGATTGGAATTGCTGCCACGTCGCGGAGAGCACGAATTGAATACACCGCCTGGCTCTGGAGTCTGGACTCTGTGAATTGAAAAGAGAGAAAGAAAAGACACGATTCTCGCCAGAAAAAAAAAAGAAAGAAAAGACACGCAGGCACAAGACGTGGAGCGTTGGGAGTCGCCTCCACTCCCCACAGGCTGCAGGCGCAGTGGGCCCGCGTGACAGCGGTTGGCGTGGCAAGTAGCGAAGAAGAAAAGGCCAGACGCTGCGCCCTTCTTCTTCTTCTTCTTCTTCTGCATCATCTAATCTGTATGTTTTGTTTCTCTGTCTGCTGTGTGGTGTGGCCTCTCCTCTGGAGAATTCATCACTTCGATTCGATTGTTTGTTATTAGTATATATCAATTCAGTTACTAGCATCGATAGCAGGTGGCAGGCGAGCAGCCGAGCACGGCACAGCACAGCTTGCTGCTACCTGCTCCGGTCCGGGCTCTCCGTCCGTCCCCCCCAGCCCCAGGCACCCAGGGAAAAATCCTTCGGCGGAGCAGCAGGAGGCGGCGACATGCCGCGCCCGGCAGCGGCGGCAGCCCCTCCGCGGAAGGTGCCCCTCCGGAAGCTGCTGCGCGCGGCGTCGGTGGCCTGCGGGGTGCAGTTCGGCTGGGCGCTGCAGCTGTCGCTGCTGACCCCCTACGTGCAGGAGCTGGGCATCCCCCACGCCTTCGCCAGCCTCGTCTGGCTCTGCGGCCCGCTCTCCGGCCTCCTCGTCCAGCCCCTCGTCGGCCACCTCTCCGACCGCATCGCCCCTGCCGCCTCCCCGCTCGGACGCCGCAGGCCCTTCATCGCCGCGGGCGCCGCCTCCATCGCCGTCGCCGTACTCACCGTCGGATTCTCCGCGGACCTCGGCCGCCTCTTCGGCGACGACATCACCCCGGGGAAAACACGCCTCGGCGCCATCGGCGTCTACCTCGTCGGTTTCTGGCTGCTCGATGTCGGCAACAACGCAACGCAAGGGCCCTGCAGGGCGTTCCTCGCGGACCTCACCGGTCGGTATTCCTCTTTCCATTCTTTGCTTCCGACGGGATCTAATTACTAATTAGGATTTCCTGGAAGAATTGCTTCAATCGCGGGCCGGGCACCATTTCGCTTCCGTCGCACGCGATGGTGCTCAGGTAGTCACTCAGGTGCTGGATGCGTCGCGTAACCAACAAGCAATTTAGCAGATCGAGAGGGGCCAAGCGAAAAACGGCCTCCGATATTTCCCTTCCCGCAACACTGAGAAACTGCAAGAGAACAAGCGCCTGCCCGTCGCTTTCCCCTTTAGCCCCAGATTCTTTGCTCCGATGCCACGTTGCTCGCCGTGCCTACCTCCTCATTTTACACCACTGCATGCTTACTTGCCCCGCCAAGCTCCCAATTATAATTATGTATGGCCATGAATTTCTTTTTGCCTAGCCAGCTGGCCCACCATTGGCATCAAGTCAAGTTTTTTTTTTTCTTTTGAAAGAAGATTAGCTAGCATCAAGTTTAGCAGACCTGCTAGACAACCAACTAGTAACGACGTATCAATCAGTCCATTTTCTTTGAATAATTTATATATTAGTGTTGTTAGTAATATGCCACCACCAATTGTTTGTTCTCCCCAAACCTCACTTGCATATGCTACTCTTTTGTGTATGCGGGACTCGGGGTCGCTTTCGTATCTAGGTAAGCATACACAGGGAGAGATATTCAAGGGTTACAGCATTATTGTTGCAAGTTTGGAATCATAGGACGGTCGGCATCTTTTGCCAACAGCCAGGTATTAGAGGGCCCTCCATAATAATTGCAAAATGGCTTGTGCCTTCGGGCTGCTATCAGCTTGTACGCTAAGAGGCAAACATCTGATGCGACATTACTCTGTGATGGTATGATCTGTGCTCTGGGTGATAAGATAATTTTCAGGAATTTTTTTTTGGACAAGAGATTATTTTGAATTATTTGTGCTGTGTTGATTATTTAGATTATACGCAATTTCGACTCAGCTAGTCCGTAGCCATTGTGAGCACAGAGGAGCTTTTTAGTTTCCTCATTCTGATCCAAATTTGTGCGCAACTTAAATTGTTAGCGTTTTTCCTGTAATGGTTATAATTTCTCCCCCTGTCAAAACTCGGAAATGACTCCCTTCTAACCATTCATATGGCAGAGAATGACCCAAGGAGGACTCGGATTGCTAACGCATACTTTTCACTCTTCATGGCCCTGGGAAACATACTTGGATATGCCACCGGAGCATACAGTGGCTGGTATTGGATATTTCCTTTCACTGTTACACCATCCTGCAGCATCAGTTGTGCCAACCTCAAGTCTGCCTTTCTTCTTGACATTATTATTTTGGTGATTACAACATACATTACTGTAGCATCAGTGCAAGATCCTCAATCTTTTGGAGGTGATGAAGCGGAACATCCAGGTACCGAACAGGAAGCTTTCCTCTGGGAGCTTTTTGGGTCATTCAGATACTTCACACTACCAGTTTGGATGGTCTTAATTGTCACTGCCCTTACGTGGATTGGATGGTTTCCTTTTATCCTCTTTGATACTGATTGGATGGGTCGAGAGATCTACCGAGGGAGCCCAGAGAACCCAGAAGAGACCCAAAGTTACCATGATGGTGTCAGAATGGGTTCTTTTGGTCTAATGCTCAACTCTGTCGTTCTTGGATTCACCTCGATTGCACTAGAGAAGTTATGTAGGAAGTGGGGTGCTGGACTAGTATGGGGTGTCTCCAACATACTCATGGCTTTGTGCTTTGTGGCAATGCTTGTAATAACATATGTTGCAAAGAACATGGATTATCCTTCCAGTGGAGTACCTCCAACTGGCATTGTCATTGCTTCTCTGGTGGTTTTTACAATTTTAGGAGCACCCCTGGCGGTGAGTAACAGACTAACAGGATTATCATTTTCGACAGAATGATGATTTGGTCCATTTACAGCTCACCTGCATGTTGTCCATGTGTTTATATTCAATTTATTTCCTTGTTTGCAGATCACATACAGTATACCATATGCAATGGCTGCTAGTCGTGTTGAAAATCTGGGTCTTGGCCAAGGTATTTCCTTTTTGAGTATAGATTATCATCATATTGCATTCCTTTAATATTTATCTGTTTTCCCCTTGCAGGTCTAGCAATGGGTATTCTAAATTTAGCTATTGTCATACCACAGGTAAATTACCTTTCATATTGCTTTTTCTCGTCTTTGGTTCAGAACTAATTATATTTGGAGTCCAGTGCAACTGTGAGCAGTCATATGGTAATTGCTCCTTAAACTAATCTATGTAGACTAGAGAATGGATCCAAGTAATCCTACCCAAGTACATTTGCTCTAAAGTGATAATTTATTCCAAAACCCAATTTCAAAATTGATTTATGTTCCTAGTGTATAAACGGCAATAAGAGATAGTCTGAATTTCAGGTTCAAATGATTATGTGTGCTTTCTTTATTTATAGTTCCAAATCACAGATAGACCAGATTTTTATGCTCTGGCCTGAGTCCAAGCCAAAGCCTCGTCCTTAATCTTCCCTGTGACCAGATTCAGTCTTCAGTAAAAATTGGAAGACATGCCTAATAAATGAACATGAAGCCGACATCAATGGATTGACAATATCATTGTATGGTATAGAAGCAGTGCTGCTGCAATGGCTCTACCTTAACACAAGTGATTACCTACTGGAGAAAGTTTCACAAATAGTCGTAGAATTTGGATCATAATACGACAATAATATCCAGCTGGAGTGGAATTCTGTTATTCTAGTAAAAATCGTGAGTCATCATTAACCAACCCTGTGTGGCCAAAGCCATAGGAAAATCAATGTGTGCGATCATCTTAGTATTGCCAAAAGCTTCACACGAAGCCGAATTGAGGAGACAATTAGCACGTCTGAAACCTGTCAAAACAAACCAGACAGACACATCAAAGTCTTGAATAATCCACAATGCAAGCGAAGCCTCAATATGTGGCAAAGCCTATTCATGGAACTGAAGAAGTCATAAATTATAATTTAAAACAAGCTGTTATCTTAGCTAGGGAAATCAGCTAAATGCGCAATTAGGATGAACCATGTAAGATGCTTAGAATTTATGTATTTGTACTGTTTATATTTAAAAATAAAATCTGTGGTCTGCATTGCTACAAATCAAGCCCTGAAACACTTTTGTGCAAGAGAGAACAGAACCACTCACAGAGATGTTTAGCATGAGCAAAATTGGTAAACTACATTGAAGCCAGGATAACTTTTGAGGATATTGCTGACAGTGGCACCTCCTGCAGGTTATCGTGTCACTTGGTAGTGGACCATGGGATCAACTGTTTGGCGGTGGAAATGCGCCGGCTTTTGCGGTGGCAGCCGGTGCATCTTTTATTGGTGGGCTGGTGGCTATTCTGGGGCTTCCACGAGCACGCATTGCATCGTCTAGGAGGAGAGGCGGGACGCACCGATAAGTTGCTTGCATTACATAATGTGTGTTCTTTGCGGTTGGCTGGGCATATATCAAAAGTCCTACGTCGTGGGGAAACTCAAATGTGGGGTTTTGGAGAAGAGCAGTAAGCTCTTGAATCGAATGCTGTCCTTTCCTCTTATCTTTTTTGGTGGTTTGCATTGTTGAGCTATTTTTGCCTGTCTACATCTTTTGTTGTTTTCGTATGTATGTGTACGTATATCGGTCATTTGTAGAGAGGTGAAATTAATGAATAAAAGTTACAGGAGTTACGTTTAATTTACTGGCAGGAGATGCATGCTGTAGATCATAATCATCATTTGTAGAAATTCTGGTTCTGGCTGTTACTGATATGTACTATGCTTATGCTGTTGTGGTATACTATGGTAGACTATATGTAGAGCAGCAGGGAAATGTCCCTATACTATAAAGGCAGAAGGCCAGAAGCTGAGAATATATAATGTATGGAGAGATGCATCCTGGTATATACAATTACAAATACAAATAGTCGCTTCGCCCACTAGCTTAGCTGCTGATGTCCGCCAGCAGTTCCAGTTGGAGCGGCACACCGGGCGTGGGGTCGACGACCTGCACCTGGGGAAGCGCCTCCGACAGCATGGCCTCGAAGGACTCCTTCGTCCCCTGTTTGGCGATCACGGCGGCCAGGAGTCCGCCGGCGTCCAGGTCGCCGTTGCTCATCGGGACCACGTGCGTGGCTCGCAGCAGCCTGGCCAGGTCCACGGCGTCCTCCTGACCGGAGACGAGGGTGAAGTCGGCGGGAAGGAGCTGCTTCACCACCGGCGTGATCACCACGTCCGCCCGCAGCCGCCTCTTCTCCAGGAACGACCTGTCGTACACGCAGTGCGGCTCGTAGTAGAGGAGGCCATGGCCGCCATCTGCGGTCATGAGGATGTAGCCGTTCTCGGGGCGCTGCCACGGCGGCCCCAGCACGGGGCCTGCCGTCGCCAGCACCCGGACCTGGTCGTTCACGGCGGTGGACTGGCCGGGCTCGAGGTAGGTGACGCGGCGGAAGGGCGTGGGCAGCGAGGCGAGGACTGGCTGCGCGTTGGGGGTGGTCACCACCGGCAGATCCGGCGCCCTGGCGGACAGCTGCGTCAGCGTCCGGACATGGCAGTGGTCGTCCAGGCTCTGCGTGATGAGCAGCAGATCCGGCGGAGCCGTCTCCGGCGCCAAGAGGTCGTCCACCCCGAGGGCCTTCACTTTGGGGTTCTTCTTGGCGCCGTCGAACAGCCAGGGCGCGCCAAAGTCGAGGTTGCCGACGACGAGGGGGTCTACCAGAATGCGCAAAGGTGCTTGGCCTTGCTCCAGCACCTCCCACGCCCAGCTGTTGATCTCCAGGTATGTCAGCTTCAGCGTTACCTTCTTCGTCGTCTTGCGATTGCTGATGGTGGTGGTGAATTGCTCGGACGCCGCCGACGACGAAGAGGATGACGAGCTACTGCTGGCGGCTGCCGCTCCTGCTATTGATCTTTGATCTGCACCCCGCCTCCAAGCCGGAATGGACAGGCGATGGCAAGGAAGAGAAGCAGCGACCGGCGTGGTGGGGAGGTGGAGGCGGCCGGCCATGGCCATCGCCGCAATGCAGAATCCTGCTCCTGCCTGTGACGGAGACTGACTGAGTGGAGGAGGGGACTCCGATCCAATCCGATACCCCCAGCCAGAAAAGTTTGTTGGCACAAACAAGTGGTTGTGGGGTTCTGGGCTTACGGCCGACGTGTTCCGTCTGCAGCTGTTTCTCCGTCAATGGGGAATTTTTTTTTATTTTTATCGTTTCTGCAAAAATGGCCACCGAATAGCCGCCCGCATTTTGTGTTCGATTTAGGTGTACGTGCAGTTTCATAGTACACTGTTCTCACCAAATTATATCATTTTCGCTCGTTTTTGAGCTATTTGGCACCGTTTTCAGTCCGATTCACGTGTATGTGTCCTTTCAAAAGGGTTCCATGCTTTTCGTCCGTTTTTGTTCTGGGTCCATGTCGGACCCTTTTTTTTTCCTCCCGTAAGCTATGAAACACAGTTCTCACCAAAACGTGTCGTGTTTGCAAGTTCTTTAACTGTTTGGCCCTGTTTTAGGTCTGATTCATGTGTATGTGCGCTTCAAAAGGGCTCCATCGTTTTCGGCCGATTTTATTCTAGGTCCCTCTCGGGCTGTTTTTTGGCTTCCCGTGAGCTACAGCACACGGTTCTCACCAACGTGTCGTTTTCGTCCGTTCCTGAGCCGTTTGGCCCCGTTTTCAATCCGATTAATGTATATGTGTCCTTTCAAAATAGTTCCACCATTTTCGGCCGGTTTCATTCCAGGTCTCCGTCGGGCCTTTTTTTTTTGCCTCCCGTGAGCTAAAGGACATGGTTCTCACTTAAACGTGTCGTTTTCGCCCGTTCTTTAGCCATTTACCCCATTTTCAGTCCAATTCACGTGTGTGCGCTTTCAAAAGGGTTCCACCGTTTTCGGCCAATTTTGTTTTGGGTCCCTGACTGGCCAGTTTTTGGCCACCTGTGAGCTATAGCACACTATTCTCACCAAAACGTGTTGTTTTCGCCCGTTCTTGAGCCGTTTGGCCCTGTTTCAGGTTCGATTCATGTGTACGTGCCCTTTCAAAACGGTTCCAATGTTTTCAGCTGCTTTCGTTCCGGGTCCCCATCAAACTTTTTTGACCTCTAGTGAGCTATATTACACAGTTCTCACCAAAACATGTTGTTTTCGCGTGTTCTTGAGCAGTTTGGCCCCATTTCTGGTCCAATTCATGTGTACGTGCCCATTCAAAATGGTTTCACCATTGTCGACCGATTTCGTTTGGGGTCCCCGTCGGGCAGTTTTTTGCCCACCCTAGCTGCTTACGGTTCTCACCAAAACGTATCATTTTCGTCCGTTCTTGAGCCGTTTGGCCCCTTTTTAGGTCCGATTCACGTGTACGTGCCCTTCAAAGTGGCTCCAACATTTTTGGCCGATTTCGTTTTGGGTCCTGTTGGGCATTTTTAACCCCCACCCCTCCCCCCGTGAGCACACAGTTCTCACCAGAACGTGTCGTTTTCGCCCGTTCTTGAGCCTTTTGGCCCTGTTTCAGATCCGATTCATATGTACGTGCCCTTTCAAAATGGTTCCAATGTTTTCGGCTGATTTCGTTCCGGGTCCCGTCAGGCCATTTTTTGCCCCCTCTTCCCCCTCTCGCGTGAACTATAGCACATTGTTCTCAGATAAACGTGTCGTTTTCGCCTGTTCTTGATCCATTTGGCCCTTGTTAGGTCCGATTCACTTGTACGTGCCCTTTAAAAGTGGTTCCAACATTTTCGGCTGATTTCGTTCCGGGTCTCCGTCAGACCTTTTTTGGCCTCCAGCGAGCTATATTACACGGTTATCAGCAAAACATGTCGTTTTCGCATGTTCTTGAGCAGTTTGTCCCTGTTTCTGGTCCGATTCACGTGTACGTGCCCATTCAAAATGGTTTCACCATTTTCGATGGTTTCACCATTTTCGACCGATTTCGTTTCGGGTCCATGTCGGGTGGTTATTTGCCCCCTGAGCTTTTTACAGTTCTCACCAAAATGTGTCGTTTTCGCTTGTTCTTGAGCCGTTTAGCCCCGTTTTAGGTCCGATTCACGCGTGTACGTGCCCTTTAAAAGTGGTTCCAACGTTTTTGGCCGAATTTATTCTGGGTCCCTGTTGGGGCGTACTCCCCCTCCCCCCACCTCGTGAGCACAAGGTTCTCACCAAAACTTGTCCTTTTCGCATGTTCTTGAACCATCTGGCCCCGTTTTGGGTCTGATTCACGTGTACATGCCCTTTGAAAATGTTTGCAATGTTTTCAGACGATTTCGTTCCGGGTCCCCGTCGGACCATTTTTTGGCCTCTCGTCTATGTGTCACACCCGATTTTACAAAGAAAATCGAATGACTATCATATGTGCACCAGGATCAAGTTTACACACATATGGGACTTTATCAGCGATATAAAAGACAATGTAAAAGCGTCAATAGAATTAAATAACAATATTACACTCATGGAAGCGAATAACTAGCAGTGGATCTTCAGCACTTCACATGCAGCTGACTGGAGGCACACGAAAGCCTAGAAATCATCCGAAAGAATTCCACCAATCTCTTCTCTAAGCCTGAGCCACATATATAACAAGGTTGAGTACACTTATGGTTGGTACTCAGCAAGTGTAGAGCAAAGCGAATGACATGCAAGGCTTAAATAAGGATAGGCTGGCAGACCATAGCGTTAAGCTCTTTTAGCTGGTCAAATTTTAATTAAGTAGCATAATTACTAAAGTATAAGTATATACCAACCCAATTAATGCATAATAAATCACCATAACCACCAATGAATCAATTTAGAGTCATATTTNTAATCATGTGAGGGTCCAAGCCGCTCTTAACCGTGAGCACGACTGATATATCAGTTTATTAAAACTCTCTGCAGAGGCTGTACACTTTACCCACAATTCGTGTTTCCCATGTTGCCTGAGGTCGCGAGCCTCTTCAACACATCCTTAGGTGAGGGGCTAGGGATCCACTACGAGGCCTTTAGAAAGAATCTCCCAATGTGTGTGTGCTCCCTTACCATGCAGGTCACAGAAGGCGAATATTCCTTCACATACCCCTCTGCTAACAAGCCTTGCCAGTAGCAACCAGCCCCTTCCAAACGTGCAGTGCCTCCACACAACAAAGGGATCTTTCAATTAATTAGCCAAGTCCAGAGCCATGTAGCATTGTGGTTGCACTGCTTTCCCGGGTGGTTCGCCATGCTCCAATTAAAAAGGTATTCTTTTATAACATGCACATGATTGCAGAACATAGGGATATGATATCACAATTAATTATCTTCGAGCTTTAATGACCTATGTCTAGTATAGCAACTAGCAAAAGCTATCCGATAATAATAACAACCCGGTTCATCAAGGCATGGTACTAAAGACTAGTCATCCTTAATGTCCGACTCACGTGTTTGTGCCCTTTCAAAAGGGTTCCACCGTGTTCGACCAATTTCATTCTGGGTACCTGTCGGGCCATTTTTTGTCCTCACGTGAGCTATAGCACACGATTCTCACAAAAACGTGACGTTTTCGCCCGTTCTTGAGCCGTTTCGCCCCGCTTCAGGTCCGATTCACGTGTATGTGTCCTTTCAAAAGGGTTTCATCATTTTCGTTCGTTCTTGAGCTGTTTGGCCTCGTTTTAGGTCCAATTCATGTTTATGTGCCCATTTAAAAAGGTTCCACCCTTTTCGGCTGATTTCGTTCCGGGTCCATATCACGCTGTTATTTGGCCTCCCGTGAGCTATAGCACACAGTTCTCAACCAAACATGTTAGTTTCGCCCGTTCTTGAGTCGTTTGGCCCTGTTTTAGGTCCGATTCACGTGTATGTCCCCTTTCAAAAGGGTTCCACTGTTTTCGCCGATTTCATTTCGGGTCCTCGTCGGGCCGTTTTTTGTCCTCTCGTGAGCTATCGCACACGGTTCTCACCAAAACATGTCGTTTTCGCCCGTTCTTAAGCNAGTTTGGCCCTGCTTTAGGTCCGTTTCACGTGTATGTGCCCTTTCAAAAGGGTTCCAACGTTTATGGCCAATTTTTCTCGGTCCCCGAC
>JAZFNS010020001.1:5137103-5152987 GCA_037127165.1 Alloteropsis angusta | reverse complement strand
TGTGCTTGTGCTTGTGCTTGTGCTGTGCCTTCTTCTCTTCACCCCATTACCATTACCATTAGAGGAGCCGTTGCTCCTGTTGCTCCTTTTCCTCTTCCTCTTCCTCCTCCATCTCCATCCATCTTCAATTTGTGGGGAGATAGACCTAGAGAGAACGAACGAGCGAGCGAGATGGGTGGTGAGCCTGAGCCTGACGACGCCGTGCTCTTCGTTGGTGTGTCGCTGGTGCTGGGCATCGCCTCCCGCCACCTCCTCCGCGGCACCCGCGTCCCCTACACCGTCGCCCTTCTCGTCCTCGGCGTCGCGCTCGGCTCACTCGGTAAGACATGGATGGACTCAATCAATCCCCTCCGCTTCCTCTTCTCTCCATATGCTACAGCCTACAGGCAGCCTACATGGATGGAATGAGCTGAGCTGAGCTGAGCTGAGCAGCACCCCAGAAATCCACCTCTCCGTTACCTGGGGACCACTAGGGTACTCAATTCAGCGCCCACTCGCATTGAATACCAGGATCCGACGCTTGTTTTCTGGTCAACCCACATTCGTTTGGTTCCAAACAACTAGCCACCCAGATTTCTGGTCACTATGGTTTCGATCGGTTCGCCGCGAATAATAATTGATGATAGCACTGTTGAATAAGTACTATTTTTCTTATTGGCCCCTGCACTGTTGAATACTGTTTTTCCTGCCTTCCAGAATACGGAACACAACATGGTCTAGGCAAACTTGGAGCTGGAATTCGTATCTGTAAGTTCCTGGTACAGCTATTCATTCTAATATATACTTCCAAATGTAGGTATCGTTGCTAATTCCCTACCTGGTTTTGCTTCTGTTAATTACTATTCTTCCAATTAAATTGCAGGGGCCAACATAAACCCTGATCTTTTGTTGGCTGTTTTTCTACCTGCCCTCCTGTTTGAAAGCTCATTCTCCATGGAAATACACCAAATAAAGGTACATCCTGTCTGCTTAACTGCGCATGATGTAAAATATGATATCAATAATGCTTGTGCACACCCAAATTTTCCCTCTCTTGACTAATCATTTCAGCGGCTCTTTATATCTTAAAAGGTTTCTGTCAACATTGGATGGTCCTTATCAGTAGCAATTCTTACTTCTGCCTGCTGTATTGTTCTGCGGTTTATTATTTTGTTTCAGTTATTGACAGTTTAGGAGCATGGAAATTGATTCTAGATTCTTTAGGGCTTAAGTCCATTCTGTATTGTGAGCACACCTACTTAACAATCTATGTCAAGACATCAATTGGTTCAAACCTGGGACGTAGAAAGGGGGAAAAATTCACAATAGAAGGAGATTACTAGAATGCCCTTCCTCTATACTCTATACTACCTCAAATCAGAGGGGCGTCTTTCCCTCTGGTCAAGTTTTTCTTTTATGATCCATTCCTCTTCCTCAATTATTTGAGTCATTTTAGCTTGGAATTACGATTCACAGCTCCCTGAAAAAACACCTCATCAGTAGGTCGCTATGAAAGACACTAATTAGTCTTATGAAATCCTATTGTGCGGTTCTTTTTTCTCTGGAACAACACAGGAGAGCTCTGTGTCATTTGATTAAGGTAGAAAAAAAGTAATAAGGGGTCGAGCCAAAGCCGGACCAAGTACAGAAACTCACACCACACCCCACAACAAGAAGACTAACTCACAGGCGCGCCTCTAACAACTGTAACAACATGACCTAACTGGCAGAGCCTAGTTGGTATTGACCAGCGACCAGGCAAGGAATTGTTGAAGTTTAACCACTCCTGCCGTGCCAGCCAGAGTCCTGAGCAAATCAGGGATGCTCGGTCTCGTATGTTCAAACACACAAGAGCTCCTATGCTTCCAGATTTCCCCGGCAACCAAGATGACCAGAGAATTTAGTCCTTTACGCCGCTCATTTGGTACAGCTTGGATAGCCTTCCTCCACCATCTCATGAATCTGGTGTCTGAAGCATTTGGTGCTAGAGCTGATAGATGTAAGGGTTGGAGAATAGAGAACCAAATTTGCCTAGAGAAGACGCGGCCGACCAGAAGGTGATGCATGGTCTCAAAAAGGGCAGGCTTCTGGATGGAACAGTCCTCTCTTAGCGAGGCGATAAGCCGTTCAGCACCTGTTATTGATTGCAAGCCAGATGTAAAACTTGCAGTGCAGGGAGCCCAACTCTTCCAGATCCTCTTCCAAGGGGCAAATTTGATGGTCCCGACAAAGAAAGCAAAATAATCGGTATTGTGCGGTTCTCAATCTGTTGGGAAACCTCCTGTATCTTGTGTACTGCTGTATACTCAATCTTCAGCTGACACTGACAATTTTACACTCTCTGGTGGCTATCAAAATGTTTATTTGGTTCCCTATTATCACTGTATATAATAAATAATAACATTAGCTACTGATCTGTTGTGTTGTGATTTTCTTTAGTTACATAGCACTACTGTTCCATATATGTTAGTTGAGTAAGGCTACGATGCTTATTTTGTAGAGATGTATGGCACAAATGGTGTTACTTGCTGGACCGGGTGTTGTAATATCAACATTTTTACTTGGCTCTGCTGTAAAGGTATGCGTTAGAAACAATGAGACATTGGTTTTAATATTCCAATATACTTCCTAACTGGAGTCCCACAGCTCACTTTTCCTTACAACTGGAGCTGGAAAACATCATTGTTGCTTGGTGGACTGCTTAGTGCAACTGATCCTGTTGCTGTGGTTGCACTGCTAAAGGAACTTGGAGCAAGTAAAAAACTCAGTACAATCATTGAGGGTGAATCCTTAATGAATGATGGGTAAGCTACCTGAATAAAGTCCTGCAATCTGTAGTATTGGACTCTAGAAGAGAGTATGAAGATGAACCCTATAAATTGATGGACTTCCTATTCTAGTCACTACTGGGTCAAAAGAAAATATTCATGCTAAAACTAAATTTGAAAGTATTTATAGGATCGTACGGATAACCAAAGCTGCTAAAGGTTTTATAGTCAATAGTCATATTAAGAATTGTCACTCTGTTTGTGTAAGTTAAAAATCTGGAATTCATGATTCCGTTAACCATGGACTGACCTAATCTGAGCATACAAGGCATCCTTGACTAGTGTGCTACAGGATTCATTCTCCTCATTGTATGAATTAGCACATATTGGGTAATGTGGTATATGGAACATACCTAAACCTATTTAACTTTAAACTTTGATTATGAAATCTATAAGAGCTCCACTCATGCTAAATGACCACAAATTCTACAGGACTGCTATTGTTGTCTATCAGCTATTCTATCGAATGGTGCTTGGAAGGACATTTGGCGCTGGCTCAATAATAAAGTTTTTGTCAGAAGTTGCGCTTGGAGCGTATGTGGAATTTCTTTATCAGATTCAAAGTGAATTGGATGGATATGTACTTATAATGCTAATTAGTATCTTCTTTGACCAGTGTTGCTCTGGGCCTTGCATTCGGAATCGTATCAGTACTGTGGCTGGGATTTATTTTTAATGATACAATCATAGAGATTGCGCTTACTCTTGCAGTCAGCTATATAGCTTTCTTCACTGTAAGACCATGGCACTTCAGAAGTCCTTGCCTCCCTCTATTTTCTCCGAGATTTTACTTTTGTTAATGTTCATCCCTATCAGGCACAAGATTCACTGGAGGTCTCTGGTGTTTTGACCGTCATGACACTGGGAATGTTAGTGAACTTGTGTTGATAAATAGTTTTGCATATCTTTTAATACTGTTCCCTCTTGTGTTAAGCATATCAATTTGGCAGGTTCTATGCAGCTTTTGCAAAGACTGCCTTTAAGGGTGAAAGTCAGCAAAGTTTACATCATTTCTGGTAAGTTAAGAGAAACAAGTCACTGTATTATCAGCAAACTTCTTGGGGCAGGGAAATTGAAGCTTTATTCAATGGGAACAAAGGAACAATGGAAGATTGAGCGAGCTTCACCCTCCTGAGGATGAACTCGTGGCTCTAATTCTGCATAAACCAAACAACTAAACCCCTTCGGCTTATATTCTGCCGGGTGAACAAACTCCTAACTGAATGCCTCCAAAAGTGCTACGCTAGCTAACAACCCCTATCCAAACCACTCAGCTGGCCCTGAAGCTTGCTGATCTGTTGCCGCAATCATCGCTGCCTGTTTCTTGCGCCGCTGCCGATGATATGTCTGTCCACTAAATGCGTCCACAACAAACTTAAATATTCTCGACGGATGCTTGATCCTGTTATTCCTATGGTAGCCTAATCTTGGTATTACTGAATACACATCAAATAATTGACTCTTGTACTTATGTAAGTTATTTACATGGGTTTGTATATGTTATGCAAGATAGTTCTTTATTTTATATATGAGTATATATCTGTTCTGAGTTCATGTTTGCTTGCTCTTTTTATTGTATTCAGGGAAATGGTTGCTTACATTGCAAACACACTAATCTTTATACTAAGGTATCAGCAGCTCTTACGTACATGTGGATTTTTCTGTTTGTGTCCAGCTGATGCTGGTCCGAACTTTGAGTTCTTTTTATTTTATGCTTCATAACAACACAGTTGTGAAATTTCTGACGCGTGATTCCCTTCAGTGGGGTTGTTATTGCAGATGGTGTTCTACAAAATAATGTGCATTTTGAGAAGCATGGTATGAATCATGTACCTCCTGAAATTTACTTATGCTGTTTGGTGGATTTAATTTTGAGGCTCAAATTCGATTCTTTAAAGTTCAAAGTTATTGAAGATCCACCGCCACAATGTTTCAGTTCTTCATGGATGCACATGCATGAGCTCTCTTTTGTGCTTTGCTCAGGTTTTGATTCAACATCCAGATATCCACTTGAATTAATTAACATCATCTCAGCTTTGCCCATAACCATTAACACCTTTGTTGCTTCAAGATCTGTGAAAAAAAACTTGATGGACTAAGGGGAATTTTCTTTTCTAGTTTTGATTGTGTGGTGTCCCATGTCCATCATAGTGGAATGCATAAAAATCAGGTATTTATACATGATCTTAATGAGCTATCAAAAATAATTAGTGAACTAATATCCCTGTAATCTGTATCAGATCCCTATGCTCAGCTGTTAAATTTTGGTGCCACAGGGTTAAACTTCTGATTCAACTGCAATCAGCTGATCCTTTGAACACATGGCATTTGATTACTCAGAAACAATGCTTAAACGTTTCATTTTGGGATGATATCATCGTGCCGCAAAATCATGTTTTGCACATGATTCAAGAGTTACTAATTGATAATACTTTTTTAAGTTCTGATATGAGCTTAACTCTATTAAACCTTGTTGTGCATGCATTCATTTTATTACTTGGCTCTTGTAGGCACTTCGTGGGGCTTCCTTCTTCTGCTTTATGTCTTTGTGCAAATATCTCGACTTATAGTTGTTGGTGTTTTATACCCATTGTTGCGTCACTTTGGGTATGGGTTGGACTTGAAAGAGGCCATGATTCTTGTTTGGTCAGGGTTGCGAGGAGCTGTTGCCCTGTCATTATCATTATCTGTTAAGGTAAGTTAGTTTCATTTGTGGACCAATAAATTCTTTCATTTGTGCTTCACCTTTCATATAAGTACATTAGTCTACTACAGATTTTTCTGACACATTTACCTGATTACTTCTAATAGCGTACCAGCGACGCAGTTCAGCCTTATCTTAAACCGGAAGTTGGAACAATGGTAAGCCCTTTTTTGTTTGTGGAAGTGTCAAATGTATAATATAAACTTTGCTAATGTTACATCTTATGCAGTTTGTGTTCTTCACTGGTGGCATCGTGTTTCTAACATTAATATTTAATGGTTCAACAACACAATTTTTGTTGCATATGCTCAGTATGGACAAACTGTCAGCCACAAAGGTTAGCATTACATATTGTCATCTACCAATTCCAGCTCGGTATTAAAGGTTTTTCTTGTTTTAGAAATCTTGAGTTCGACTCATACCCATATGTCCTCTCTATCTGACTAATGCTAGTGAAGTGATGAAGGCAATGTTTTATGTGCTGCAACTTTAATGGTCATAAGTTCACTCACTCACAAAAGCTAGTCACCCACATTATGCTGTGGACATTTACTTCTCTGTATGTATGCTAGCATGCCAAGTGCCAAATCACTTGTGTATAATAGATCCTTTGCATGCCAACCCCTCTTAAGCTGGGAATGTGCATAGCGGACTGGCATGTTGCTCTGAAGAACACCACCACCGAAACAGTAGGTTCCATTGGAAGCTGTAATTCCTCTCTGACAAGATTGACATCAAACTTTTTGTGAAAAAAATTAATAATTTCGCAAACTTTGTTCAGGATGCCTTTGTCACTGTCATTTCACCAACTTCTAGCTGTCTAGGTTTGTATTGTTACTGAATTATTTACTCATAGCACTCCAGATAAATACTCTCTTTTTTTCAGCTTCGCATATTGAAATATACAAGATATGAAATGCTAAACAAAGCGTTAGAGGCTTTTGGTGAGCTTAGGGATGATGAGGAACTTGGACCTGCTGACTGGGCTACTGTAAAGAAATATATCACATGTTTGAATGACTTGGATGATGATCCAGAGCATCCCCATGATGTTGGTGACAACGATGACCGCCTGCACACCATGAACATAAGAGATATCCGAGTGCGTCTTTTGAATGGTATGTTATCACTTATCAGGTTATCTGATGGAATTTTGTGAAAATATTGCGTAAAGGTATCGAAGTAATGAGATGAAGTGAAGTGAAATACAGCTCTCCTGTGTTTTTTTAAAATGTTTGACTTACTGTTCCCTCAATAGTTCTATCTTCTATAGTTATGCAACTGAATAAGTGTTATTATGAATGTTTATAAAGGAGACAAGACATATCTTTGAGCAGGTGTGCAAGCTGCTTACTGGGGAATGCTTGAAGAGGGGCGAATAACTCAAGCAACTGCAAATATTCTGATGAGATCAGTTGATGAAGCTATGGATCTTGTTTCCAGACAACCATTATGTGATTGGAAAGGTTTAAAGACGAATGTCCAGTTCCCGAATTACTATAGGTTCCTTCAGATGAGCAGGTTGCCACGAAAGCTTGTCACATACTTCACAGTCGAAAGATTGGAGTCAGGATGTTACATCTGTGCTGCATTTCTTCGTGCTCACAGAATTGCAAGGCGGCAGCTACATGATTTTCTCGGTAATATATTGGGGACTCTTGATACATTTTCCTTCAGATTACCTGTAACTCTTCGTAGTTCGTACATAGCTGCATTTGAGATTGACATGTGTGGTGGGCATATTGTTCTATAGCTGTACATTAATTTTGGCCTGTTGATCATAAACGACAAGAGAAAGCAGACTTTAAGAAGGGTTTACATTTACCATAGGAACCTGTTAAAGCTTTTTTTTCTCTCAAATATGCAGGAGAACTGCATATCATTGCATTAAGAAAGGAGAAGGCCAAAATAGTCATACAAGATGATACAACACACACACACACACATGCGCGCGCACGCACAAACCAGCCCCTAGGGGTTCTTTGGTTACATTTGCCCGGGAAATAAGGACTAGATGACCAAAAGCCCAAACAGGTTCTAACTGCAAACAGGGCGCTCGGCCCTTTGGCACCTGCCAACATCCAGAGGTCTGCTTCCTCCTTTGCAAAGAGGACTCACCGATCAACTCGGGGGAGGTACCATTGAACACAGCATCGTTCCATGCCTTCCAAAGTGTGCCCCCAATACGACCATATTGAATTGCATGCTTCAACCAATTCAGCCCAAAGTTTAAGCTGACGAGGAAAGGTGGTCAATTCACTTATACTCCAATACTCCCCCTCACGTGGTCTCTCTTAGGCCGCATACGTGGAAATTGGAGTGGGCTGCAATTATTTTATTTAATCGCAGCCGCCAAGATTCAAACTTGAGATCTCTGGCTTTCATACCATATTGAGTTGCATGCTTCAACCAATTCAACCCAAAAGCTTAAACTGATGAGAAAAGGTGAGCAATTCACTTATTCTCCAACAGACCAGCGTCCTTCGTTTGACAATTAAATGCTTTAACAACAATTAAATTCTGTTAAAGCATTTAATTGTCAAACTAGTACCAGGTCATATAGGCCAAATTTATAGGCCAAAATTGTGGATGGGTCAAACTATGTTAGCTCAATGAGGACGAACCCGGAATAGTTCAATATATTTTTCAGTTACTTCAGAGTTTGAATTATGAATCTTGATTGAAGATGCCATTCCCTTTATTGTTTTGAATCCAACAGCAATTTTTTTTCTCGGGCATATGATTTTGAATCCATATTCCTTCTAGTATGCTGTTTTGTAGATATCCTTACTCCAATCTCCTGATATGATGCTAACGCACTTCACAACTTCCCTTTTTATTATTTGTTTTCTCCTCTCCTCAGGCGATAGTGAGGTTGCAAGAATTGTTATTGATGAAAGTAACGCTGAAGGAGAGGAAGCTAGAAAATTCTTGGAAGATGTCCGAGTTACATTCCCGCAGGTTTGTGGTTACAACTTGCTTCAATCATTTCATTCATTTGCTATGGAGCTTTCAGTTCCAACACAAAAGCGTTGTAAAATTTTCACCTAGCTGGTTTCTTTTATAAACACACGGGGAATGAAGTACAGAGTAATGAAGAGAAGAGAAAGATCATTGCATAAATAAACTGAAGATTCCTGCTGATAAATTGCACTACCTTGTTTTGAAACATTTTTTTTTTCAATTTTCAGGTGCTACGTGTGCTAAAGACGCGACAAGTCACATATTCTGTTTTGACACACTTGAGTGAGTATATTCAAAACCTCCAGAAAACTGGGTTACTGGAAGAGAAGGAAATGGTCCATTTAGATGATGCTTTGCAGGTAGCTGGAATATTTAACTTAAAATGTTGTTCTGCCTCTGGAAACAGTCGCACATCTCATTAAGTATGCTAAACTCCAGTAAGTTAATTCACTTGGCAGACAGACTTGAAGAAGTTGAAGAGGAATCCACCGATGGTGAAAATGCCAAGGGTTAGTGATCTTCTAAACACTCATCCTTTAGTTGGCGCGCTGCCTGCTACAGCACGCGATCCTTTGCTCAACAATACAAAGGAAACCGTAAGAGGACATGGCACGATCCTATATCAGGAAGGCTCAAGGCCAACTGGCATATGGCTTGTTTCTATTGGTGTAGTAAAGGTCTGATCTGCCTCAGCAACTCTTTGATGCATCTTGGTTGGAGTCTGTTCCAAATTGTTCTAATGAGCATAACTTTTTTCCCCTCAACAGTGGACAAGTCAAAGATTAAGCAGAAGACATTCCGTGGATCCAATTTTATCACATGGAAGCACTTTGGGTCTGTATGAGGTGCTGATCGGAAAGCCCTATATCTGTGACATGATCACAGATTCCGTGGTACACTGTTTCTTCATCGAGGCCGAGAAAATAGATGAGCTGCGTCAGTCAGATCCTTCAGTTGAGGTTTTCTTGTGGCAGGTAAGACAGTACTGATTTGCATTGGGAAGTTTGCATCACAGAAATCTATATCTGATTCTGATGGCACTCATACACAGGAAAGCGCTCTGGTCATCGCCAGGCTTTTGCTTCCGCAGATATTCGAGAAAATGGCAATGCATGAGATCAGGGTTCTGGTTGCTGAAAGGTCGACGATGAACATATATATCAAGGGGGAAGACATTGTGCTCGAGCAGAATTACATTGGCATTTTGCTGGAAGGATTCTTGAAGAGCGGGAACCAGACTCTGATCACACCTCCAGGGGTGCTTTTGCCATCAAATACTGACTTGAGCTTATTCGGACTCGAGTCCTCAGGTTTTCATCAAGCAGTCTTCTCACCTTTCATTCAAATTCAATAGGGGGGTGGAAATGGAGAAGAAGGATAAGGATTGTTTGTGTTTTTATTTATGCTTGCAGCCGTGAACCATATAGACTACTGCCATACTGCACCCAGCTACCAAGTGGAGGCTAGAGCGCGGATCATCTTCTTCGAGATGGGCAGGGCCTCGGAGGCAGAGGCTGCCGCCGATCTTCAGCGAAGCACGTCGCTGCTGTCCCAAGGCCACGAGGCACTGCGGACAATGAGCAAGGAGCACAGCGGCTTGCTGAGTTGGCCAGAGAGCTTCCGGAGGTCCCGAGGGGCCCACAGTGCGAGCCTAGCTGAGACGAGGAACCAGCCGGGCAGCTTCTCTGCCAGGGCCCTGCAGCTGAGCATGTACGGGAGCATGGTGAGCCTCTCCTCCGGCCACCGGCGGCAGAGGCCCCATCGCGTGCAGGCAGAGGCAGCAACGGCGAGCCAGAAGCACAGCTCTTCGTACCCCCGGGTGCCGTCGAGGCCATCCAGCACGCGGCCTCTGCTCTCCGTGCAGTCGGAGGGTTCCAACATGAAGCGAATGGCAGCAGCTCCAAAAGAAGCTGCTCCTGCTCCGGCGACCTCCGCAGGCCAGAGGCGGCGGCGGAACAACGCAGTGCAAGAAGACAACTCGAGCGATGATGAGTCAGCGGGAGAAGAAGTCATCGTCAGAGTCGACTCTCCCAGCATGCTCTCTTTTCGTCAGTCCGCTGAGGTTCATCCGCCACCACCGCAGGACCAGTAGCCAGCCATTCGTTTTCATTGCCCTCTACAACATGTATGATGATTACTGCTGCGTGTATTTTTTTTGTATAGCAAAAATAAAAGGGACAGGTTCTTAATCTTTTGTTTATCGATATACTCTCTTGTCTCTTCTTCATACAACAGCTTCCATGCTATGGAGTATATATGTAGAAGAGTAGAAATCCCTGCGTTGCGGTACCAACAAGGACATATATGATGCAGAAAGCGCGATGTAAGAGGCACATGACAGACAGACTCGTTTTATTGGACCACATCTTCATACGGCTTGGCTGATAAGAAGCTAAGCTGCTATTCTGTCTGTATGTATCACTAGACTTTCCCGGTTAACTTACTGAGACCAGACCTACAATCAAGTTCCGATACATACATCAGAATTCATCTTCTTCCAAGGACTAAGGCACTGCCTTGTGGCTGATGCTGGTAACAGGGCCAAAACTCCATAACATATACATCAAACAACAGCTAGGTCAGCAGCCGACGGTGTTAAGCCACGGTTCGCCCATAGCATATCCCAGCAAGGTAGAGGTTCTTGGCCCACTTTTCCTGCGAAGCGGATAGTCAAAAAGGAACAAGTAAGAACACTCTAGTAAGGCCGAAGTAAGCGAGGCGTCGCAGTTCACGTCCCCTACCTTGACATGCTGACTGGGAAACTGTGTAGTCCGCAGAGTCTCTTGTGTTTCGTCTCTTGGACGACGCCTTGGCTTGCTTAGGATCAGCGCAGACTGGTCCATTGTGGCGGCCATTGCGGTAATGCGATAGCCATTGTCCCAGCGTCTATGGATGCCCTCGCTTGGATACAGAAAGTCCAATTCCACAACCTGCAACAGTAGCAATGCTTTGAATCCATTTAGATCAATGTGCACCTTTTGTCTTATATCATCACCCGGCAGCATATTCCTCAACTTCGAGGATATTTCACAAATCAAATACCAGACCTAACCAAACACATTATACTGTCCTATGCAAACAGTGCAGCATCAAAGAAAATGTTGAATCTTAGCACAAAATGCTTAGCTTTTGTCTATCACAAACCATTCAAATGCTTCAGAACAAAAACAGAATCATATATATTGTATTCTGTATATGGAGTTTAGCATCTGTGCAAAAATCTCACCTGCTCAGAAAATCCAGCGCTGCGGGACATGACTATAGCCCATCGGCTGCCGGATGTCGCCATTGAAGTCACATGAAAACCTTCCTTCCACTTTTTGTTTATCCATTTAAATGGGAAGGAATCACTGACTTTGTAAGACTGCTGTGTATACGGTGTGCCTGGCCATAATCAAATAGACAAACATACTATATTAGGAGACCAGCTAAATAATTATATCATGGAAGACGACAGATGTGGCAGGGTCCACATTAGGAAAAGGACCAAGGGATTGATAGGTAATTCAGATGACAGGTGTATATTAAGGGTGTTTGAGCAGATACTAATACTGCTTGTCAGGCAACTGGAGATGCCATCAATGTTCTTCCCCCCTCTCTGTCGTTCAGGTTTATATTTCAGGATCACTCATGTGGTACATAAACTATACAAGCACATCATAATCACAAATATACTGCAGCTGTCTAGGACAGACACGAAAAAAGGGAAAATAATGTAATGAACACATACGCAGCAACAGCAACAACAAATCCTATTTCTCCCAAGCAAGTTGGGGAGGTAATGATATACTATGTCACAAGAAACGAACTAATACCTTTGGACATCACTACAAGAGAACTTCCATTGTTGGAGCCAGCAACAGAACTGATGTAGAAGCTTTTATCCCACTGTTCCATAATCCATTCCTGTTCTTTGTGGGAAAATCAAGGTCAGAGAAAGAGAATTAAGTGCATGAGGTGCAGATGGGAAGGTCCTACCTTATGAAGAAAGTGTGGAGACAGCTCATACACTTGAGCTGTGAAGCCAGTTCCTGCATCCATTATGATTGCCCAAAGATTCGCGCATGATGATATTGAACTTATCAGCAGACCATCCTCATTTCCTTTCTCCACATGTTGCGCTAACCTTGTGTCAGCAACATTATAGTGGTACCTATCAAGGGCAAAACTTAATCAGGCCTTTTATACTGAAAAAATACACATAAGGGTGGTGGTGCATCCATGAATCCAAAAAATGATGGAAGATATTATAGAAACTATAAGCTACATGCAGACAATGAAGGTTCCAACTTGACTCCTTTCACTGATTTGGATTTTAAAAATAAAATAAAAAAGTGCAGTCCATCAAATAGAAAAAATGCAAATAGATTTTAAAGAAAATCAGAACAATAATATAACTCTTCTTGGATACTTGAAAAGGGATATACATAGTAGCAGTCTAAAGAGAAAGTTAGTTTAAGAATAAATATTAACCTCTGTTTCATAGGCGACCTTGAATTGTATACTGAAATCCACTGTGTTGCTGGAGCACCAAGCCGAATCTTCTTTTTTACATGGGCGTCATCGTCATTAAGTAACCTGGCACGCTTTTGACCTACCTGCAGGGTGGATGCGTCCCACAAAAAAGAACTTATAAACCATCTGAATCTATAATTTCAGGTTCATTTCATTTAAACTCAAACAAAGTATGCAATGCCTGAAACAAACCTTCTGGGCTCCATCAGTATTGATTGGTCTGATGGAAGGGTTTGGTCCAATTAAACTATCAAAAAAAGAAATCAACTTGGAATAGTTTGGCTCCTCATCAAACTTCATGTTGACAACAGTCTCAAGAAACTGTTTGAAAGGTTGAGGACATATGCCACAAAGGCTCTCAGGTGAGGTACTCATCTTTCTCTTGCACACCAAAAATGATTTATTATCGCCCTGTAAACACAGACCCACACAAAAAAGGATGTTAAAATGGTTAAAACAACACAGCTCAAAGCAAAATGGCTCTGAATGGTGAGAAGACGAAAACAGATGCAGACAGTAAGATACCTGGTATCCTTGCCATGGCAACCTGCCCCGATGAAGAAATACTAGTGTATAGGCAAGTGATTCCAAATCATCTCTCCTGCTAGCGGTTCTTCCTAAATGTGCATGGACACTAGCATATCTAACTGTTCCTCTGGATTATAAAGGCAAAAGAGAAGTTCAGACAGAGAACTAATATCATTATCAGCTGACAATATGAAATGTCAAAGACAAAGGTACAAACCTAAAGGCATCAGGACGTTGATCATAACCAACATGCTGTCCACTACCAGTATCCCTCCACTTTGTTGCTGGCAAGTGAAAATTAACAGAGAAGCATAAGATGATGAAGACTGAATGCTATAAGCCATCAGAAGTCCAGAAGAAATAAGAAAGGGAGACGATTTCACGAAAACAATGCAAGTCAATAACATATTGATGGGAACAGGCTTGTTTACCTAATCCGAGATCCACAAGATAAAGTTTCTTTTCTTGAGGCGTTGAAGGCTGGCCCAGAAGAAAGTTCTCAGGCTTGACGTCTCCATGCACATATCTGAAAAGCAAAAATGCAGAAGAAGAAAAAATAATTGAGTGATGAACTAAACATCGCCATTAGGCAGCCTTGAGATTCCTGCCTGCCTACCCTTTAGAATGCATGCTTTCCAGGATGGAAATGGACTCCACGGCAATGCAAGCCACCATTTCGGATGACATGCTGGAAGATTTGAGCACAAGTTATTATTACATAATACAAACAGGAAGGGGAGGAAAGACGAAAATTTCAATGTAAGGCACTGGGAGAGCTAGTAGAGTTGAGGAACTCACGATTGGCCTAATGAATTCCAAGAATCCCACAAGCTAGGCCCCAGCATATCCATAATCTGGAAAGGAACCAGATAAAGTTAACAAGTGATAGGGCCGTCACAAGAGATTAGCAGGAAGGAAGGAGAAGAATGGTACCATGACATAGTAGTCACCCTGGCGGCCTTTATAGTGCACTTTGGGCACGCCGTGCGTGCCTCCTAGAGCGCTGATGCGTCAAGTAGAGGCAATCACATAGAAAGAAAGCTGGTCAGTAAGTAATAGCATGCTAGAATGGGTGGGTTGGTGGTGCAAGAGAAAGGGCAAGGGGACTTACGTGTAGACTTGCCATTCACAGGGAGGGCCATAGCTACAGCCCTTGCTGGTGGTGTGCTCGAATTTGATGGCAACCTCTTGGGCAGCGGAAGCGGTGGAGCGTGCAGCAGTTAGGCGTCGGCCAAGGAAGACGTGGCCGAAGCCACCTTTGCCGAGCTTCCTCTCGACCTTGTACTCGGGAGATCCTCCGACCTGGACCTGGGAAGGGAGATCCGGATCGTATGAAGGAATTTGTGGGAAGAGAGAGAGATAGAGAGAGAGATACTGACGGTGTCGGGGAAAGGCGCGGTGTTGGCGTCGTCGTCGTCGTGGGCGGCGGCGGCGGCGTTGTTGGCGCTGAGCCCGCCGCTGTCGGCCATCCTCCTGTTGCTCTGACCTCTGGTGGGGATGGGGTTTGTGATGTTCCGATTGGGGTTGAGGTTGGGGTTTGGGTCAGGACGGCGGGACGCGGGGGCATGGCGGCGGCGGCGGCGCCATGCGGAGCATCATCTCTCTATCTATCTAGCTAGTTCTATCTATGTATCTATCGATGGAGCAATCGATCGATCGGATCGATCGATGTACCACAATAATAGGTTAGCAAATCAAGAACAANNCTCCTCCTCCTCCTCCTCCTCCTCCTCCTCCTTAGTACCTGGTGGAGCGCCGCCGGGGTGCGCCTTTCTGCGCTCTGCCTCCTGTGATTCCGAGGAGGGAGGAAGAGGCCTGCCTCAGAGGAGAAGAAGGAGGAGGGTCGATCTGATTCGGATTGCCCGGCTGCCTGCGCTGCGGGGATGGATGCCGATGCGGATGCACCCACAGCAGTCGGGTCAGCCTCTGTGTCTGTCTGCCTGCCTCGGATGGGTGGAGAATCTAATTTTGCTTGCCTCCCCCTTTCAGTTCAGTTCAGACCAAACAAATTTGATTCAAAATCACAATAAAAAACCGTACTTATGCCCAGCATTTTGTATACTAGCCTCCGTTTTTCGAATAATTGGTAAATTTTACCAATGCAGAGTTACGGGACAATCCATTTTTATATGCAATGACTAAAACACCCTTGTAATTGTAAAGTTACCTCTAATGTCTATAGAACGTTCTTGCACTATGTTACGGCCTAAGAGGAGGTGGGCCTGGACCCTGCGCCCCAGGAGCACCCTACGCCCCCTCCTGGCCAGCCGCCACGGGCTCCCCTCGTCTATCGCCGCCACAATCGTCGTGGCTAAGGTTTCTGTAATCGTGTGGTTAGGTTTCCGTATTTTTTTAATAGAACTATG
>JAZFNS010020001.1:4857608-4869732 GCA_037127165.1 Alloteropsis angusta | reverse complement strand
CACTATTGGAATTTGTGGTTTCATTTATTAACCAGTATGCCTCTTTCTTCTTGCCCACCTCCTCCCCCTATTTTCTCTATATATCTGTTTCTGCTAATATCTGGACAAAGCCATGACCCAGAAAAACTTGCATTATTGCCATGACCCAGAAAAACCTGCATTATTGGAGTCAGCATTTCTGAGTTGACACCACATCTACTTGATTTCTGAGTTGACACCATATCTACTTGCTCCATATCCTTCTCAAATTTTTTGATTCTCTCTACTCGTTTAAACCAAGACAAATGGCTGTAAAAGATGAGTACAAAAATAAAATTATTGCACTTGTATGCACCATTTCCTTTTGTGTGTGTGCTCTTCCAGTTAGGCAATACTTCATATATGTTGTTGTGCCTGCTAAGATCCAATAAGAAAGCCATTGGTATATGATGACTACTCATTACAACTTTAGACGGTTTGATTGCCATCCCTATCCACTTGAATTTATTTATTTTACTAGATCTTTCAATCTGCAAACTGGATGAAGTACCATGCTATCACGCTTTATATTTTCTGCGCTTTTACCCTTGTACAGCTGCGGAGAAGAAACTTGCAAAGTCCATGGTTTGAAAGAATCTTAACTAACATTTCTGGCTAGTGGCTTGCAAATCTCAAGCCTAATAACTAAATTTGTTCATCACAATGTTAGATTGATTTTGTATGTCGGCATGGAGCTGCACATGCTACTCTCGTACTTTCATTCATCTTGCACAATCTGATGGATACTAGTAAAGAGAAATCCCTGCTCTACGGCTTGCAATATGCTACTTGATTTTTAGATTAGTTTGCTAATGCTTGGATAATTATCTTCTCTGTTGCCAATAATTTATGTTCTTTTTAGCTGCTCCTGTTTCTGAGTCCTTTAAATTATGTCAAAATACAAATAGTTAATCATAAGTCAAAAGAGTGTTATTTTTTACTCATTTTTAATGATTATTTCTTTTCAGAAGTGCATCCTCTTACCTGTTCATAGCTTTAAGAGTTCTTACACGTTGTGAACTAAATTTGCAGTTCATGTTGAGGACAAAGCAACTCGGCACCCTAACTCAATGTGCACGATCCTTCTATCTTAATGGATCGAGGTGCGGTAGCACAGATGGAGCTTCATGCAATTGCCCTGAGGATGAGAAGTATGCTCCAAAGAGGCAGGCTGCAAGTGGTATCGAGAAGAAGTCTCGTTCAACCCACAGAGCTTCCCTGAAGACTCAGCCTCCTGTACAACATGCTGCTGGATCAATCAGCCATCCAGCTCCAGCTGTTCATGACATTCCCTGCACCTCACCTCCAGGAAAGGAGCCTGTATCTAGCAACAGAAGGAATGATACTCGCAATCATCATAAGATTCTAGGAAGTGATTATGTACAGCCATCTAAGCAAACAGCCCGAAGTATTTCTCAATCTGGAATTGCAGGAGCTGGTGTATATTCTGAGCTGGTTAATTTCAGGTCCACATCTAATAATGGAAGCACTGATCAGGCTCAAAAGATGGGCACTAACTATTCTTATCAGACTTTATCTGATAACCATTCTTCTAGTAACAGAGCACATAACCAGCATTGCTTTCCTGAGGCAAAGCTGCCTTATAACCCTTCCATGGATAATGGTTTCGAGAAGGGGGGACCAAGAGCTGGCTATGCAAAGCCTAAACAAAGTTTTTCAGGGCCCTCTGTTATTGTTTCTGGTTCACCATCACAAATAAGGAATCAAGGACGTCCTGTTCAGCACTATGCAAACTACCATTCTAATAATTTCAGTTCAGAGGCCAGGCGGGATGACGTTCAAACTCGGAACCCGTCAGGTCCAAATGGCTTTAGTGGTTCTGGCAACAAGTTTCAGAGTCCTACAGGAACAATAAAGGCTCATGGGGGAGGACCCCATTCTAACCTAAGATCGTTGAAGTCACTGCGGGCAGTTGAACAGTACTACCACACACTGCAGCAAATGAAATGGGGTCCAATGACAGAACATGTCCTGGATAGTCTTCATTGCAAGATTGATGCATTCCAGGCTAATCAAGTACTCAAGCTTCTGCATGATCACACTATTGCTCTTGGTTTCTTTCAATGGTTAAAGCGGCAACCAGGGTTCAAGCATGATGGTCATACCTACACAACCATGATAGGCATCCTTGGACAAGCCAGACAATTTGGTGTAATGAGGCAACTTCTTGAGGACATGAGCAGAGCTCACTGCAAACCAACCGTAGTAACATACAACAGAATGATACATGCATATGGTCGTGCTAATTATCTAAGGGAGGCTGTTAAAGTTTTTGAGGAAATGCAGGAGGCTGGTTATGAGCCTGATCGGGTTACATATTGTACATTGATTGATATCCATGCTAAAGCTGGATACCTGGACATTGCAATGGATTTATATGGCAGGATGCAAGAGGTAGGCTTGTCACCAGATACTTTCACCTACAGTGCCATGGTTAATTGCCTTGGAAAAGGTGGTCAATTGGCAGCTGCTTATAAGCTTTTCTGTGAGATGATTGAAAATGGTTGCACACCTAACCTTGTTACTTACAACATCATGATTGCGCTCCAGGCGAAAGCAAGAAACTATGAAAATGTTGTTAAGCTGTACAAGGACATGCAAGTTGCTGGGTTTCGTCCTGACAAAATAACATACAGCATTGTTATGGAAGTTCTTGGTCATTGTGGCCATCTGGATGAGGCTGAGGCTGTGTTCATTGAGATGAGGCGTGATTGGGCTCCTGATGAACCAGTGTATGGTCTTTTGGTTGACCTCTGGGGCAAAGCTGGCAACGTCGACAAGGCAGTAGGATGGTACCAAGCAATGCTTCAGGATGGTTTGCAGCCTAACGTGCCTACATGCAATTCTCTCCTGAGTGCTTTTCTGAAGATAAACAGATTTCAAGATGCTTATATCGTGCTTCAGAACATGCTTGCTCAAGGACTAGTTCCATCTCTGCAGACGTACACCTTGCTGCTCAGCTGCTGCACTGACGCTCAGGCACAGATGGGTTTATGCTGCCAGCTCATGTCAATCACTGGACACCCGGCTCACATGTTCTTGCTGTATTTGCCTGATGCAGAACCTGGTGGCCAGAATGTCAGGGATCACACCGGTTATTTCTTGGACATGATGCACAGTGAAGACAGAGAGAGTAAAAGGGGTCTAATGGATGCTGTCATAGACTTCCTGCACAAGTCCGGCCTCAAGGAGGAAGCGGGCCTTATATGGGAGGTTGCCGCACAGAAGAACGTGTACCCGGATTCTGTGAGGGAGAAGAGCTCATCATATTGGCTCATCAATCTTCACCTGATGTCTGAGGGCACTGCTGTGACTGCCCTTTCCAGGACACTTGCCTGGTTCCACAGGCAGATTCTGACAATGGGCACTGCCCCTGAAAGGATTGACATTGTCACCGGTTGGGGCAGGAGGAGCAGGGTGACTGGGTCATCGCTGGTTAGGCAGTCTGTTCAGAAGCTTCTGAACCTCTTTGAATTCCCATTCTTCACCACTCGTGGAAATACTGGCTGCTTTGTTGGCTGTGGAGAGCCACTCAACAAATGGTTGCATAATCCTTATGTTGAGCGCATGCATTTGTTGTAGTGAGGTTAGTGGCCAAGCCAGGAATAAAGGACCTATTGAAGGAGGTGAAATTTTGTGGATGAATAAGCTTCGAATGGATAAAGAAATTTGAAGGAAGTGCAATTTTGTGGAGGGATCAGCTTGAAATGGATAAAGATTCAGCGCACCTGCTTTGGTTTGGTCCATAGGGTGTTTTAGTCAAGTTAGCTGTAGTCTAGTAGTCGAATAGTGTATGCTTGGAAACTACTTATTGTGATTCCGATAACATTTAGAGATGGCATTGTTCATTTAGCAGGAGATTAAATTGGTATGGATTAGCCAGTGAGAATTGTTCCATTCCATGTTCCCATTCTTCTTTTAACTTTAAAAAAGTGATGAACGTTGACAGACAGCCAGCTAGAAGAATGGGAAAACTGACAACTTGTTCAATTGGATTGTAACTACTACATAAAATTCTGATAGGTCAAGTACAATTCACAACTTGTTCAATTGGACTGTAACTACTACATAAACTTCCACTTTGTATGCCTAGATTGTAACTACTATCACTCTATATGGATCCCATGTTAGGCTATTGTTCCATTCACTAGCAAATGTGGCTCCCTGATCTTTGATATCCTCAAAATTTGTGGTATCCCTGGATCATCCTCCCAGATGATCTAAGGAGTTTCTTTCATCGCCCAATCCATTTCCTTCTATGATCCTTCTAGTTGCTTGTCAAATGCCAACGTGCCTATACTTGTCCCGGCTATGTACCCACCAGTCCATGCATTCTGTGGAACACAAAGAACTAATCCAGTTACAAATCTCTTCTCACTGAAAATTTCGAGTCTACTTCAATACTCCAAGCTTTGCTGTGAACCTTTTGCTTTGTCAACAGAAGTAAACAATTCTTTACGACATTTATACTGCTTACCTGAAAATTGAAACCGCCAGTGACTCCGTCAACATTAAGTACCTGCCGAAAAATCACCCTCCATAAGGTAAGTTGTATTATTGCTAGTGTAGAATGTTGCAAGGCCATGATTGATTACCTCTCCAGCAAAGAACAGATTTGGTTGCTTCTTGCTTTCCATTGTGCCAAGTGATATCTATAACGACAGGGAAACAAGTTATGTCTATGTGCAAGTTGATTCATGTTCAAGAAAACTGCAGTTACGATTGAACCTCTGATATTGGAACACCTCCAGCAGTCACAAATTCATCTTTAAATTGGCCCTACGTATGATCATTGGCAGTGAGTCTTGGCAGAAATATCATTGCTGTCCTATTTGAAACTGAGAAATTTCAGTTGGCATATACGGATATTACACACCTTCCCAACAACCTCAAATGCCCATTGTTTTAACCGAAGAGCTATTGCGTTCAGAAGATTATTTGGCATAGAGGCCCAGTGCACATCACCATTTAAACCCTGCAAAGACAAGAATTTACCTGATCAAATCATCTGATTAACAGGATGAGTAAAGTGATATTCAGTAATATTATGACCTCCTGTTCTAGCAGGAATCTCCAAAATCTCTTCACCAGGCCAAACTCCATAGGAAAGGTGTTATTTACTTTGTGTTTCTGCAGGGAAAACACTTCTTAGTTCAAATGTATCGTAATTATCAATAGAACTGTGAGAATCTTCACAGGACGAATGTTTCTCCAATGAATTAGAAAGGTCGTTCAAAACTTCGATCAAAATATTCCAATCTCTGCAATTATTATCCATACTGGTAAGTGGTAATGATGCCAAAGCAATCCAGAGAAGAGTTGAAATATAATGGATTTTCAAGATTCAAACTATTACAGGAATTTGCAACAAACAACTTTTCAACTAAGGTAAAGAAAAAATTAATAGTAGAGTACCAGTAACAAATGCTATCCTGGTATTAAGGTTTTAAGGCACTAACTTTAGTATGCAAATACAATTATACAAAGAAAGAAATGGACCGCCTGCTGATCTTTGTAGTGGAATAGGATGCGCTTCAGATCCTCAATATGAATGTCAGGTACGAAGTCAACCATAAGCTCTCCTGTGTTGAAAGAAATATACATAATTTCAACAAGGAAAGTGGATACTATTGACTACAAAAAGTGAACTACAAGCTTTCATATCCTTCATTTTGTATTAGATGATAGCCACAGAACAAACTGTAAAAGGGCAGCAGTTGAAGAGGCAAAACAGTCAAGCTTGGACAAAAGAGCAACAAGGAAAACAAGATATGCAACATTTGTTCTATGCAAAAAGGTGCCATAAAACTTCAAAGGTTAGCAGAAAAGCGCTGACCATCAGAACTTATGAGGAAAAGAACAAACATTCTAAACCATAATAAATTTGATATTGAATACTACTGTACTCTACAGATGTCCAAATTCTATTAACACTGTAAACAATTTCTAATAATGAATTTCGAATATAGTAGCATCATTAAGAATTTGCTTCTTTTTTCCACAGCAAGGATCACGCCTGAATTTTAAGCAACAAAATTACAGAGTTCAACCGATCACCAGTGTCTCAAGTGTATTATTACCAGTCTAACAGTGTATTAAGAAATTCGCTAACATGAATAATTACATAAATGATAATCTAAAAGGTCAACAATTCCATTAAAGTAGCAAATGTAATCAGAAGAGTACAAGGGAGCGTTCTGCATCTTTTGGATCTACGGAGTACAATAATCCCAACAATGATCAAGGTTGACCAGTTGTCAACTCTTCCATTGCTACATTAAAGTAACAAATGCCATTGCCCAGGTGTCAATCTACTGCATTTCCCTTTGACCTTTCATTGCATCATACCTTGGTAGTTGCACTGATGTAGTTCACGTGCTCCCCATGCCGACAATCGCAAAACAACAGGCCCACTAAGCCCCCAGTGTGTAACTAACATAGGCCCAGTCTGTAAAGATAAGGCATTTAATGTAAGCAAATGTGCATGCCTGGTTCACTACCTCTCTCAAGTCAACACATTGCTGAAAAGAAATGGCCAGTTCACCTGAGTTAATTCCGGAACACTTTTTCGAACGTCATCTAGCTTCAATTTTGCTTTGACTACTGGAAATGTAACCTAAATAGCAGAAGGGTAAAAAAGTCATTGCAGTTTGGTGCTGCTGTTAACTCAATAATCAAAAACCAACTGTGTAATAAGGTTTCTTTTTATAGGCACAAGTCTTGATGTATAGATATGTTCCTTGGTAGAATAAACTATGAAAAACTAGGTATATTACTGGGGAGAGTAATTCTTAGCATAGGAATGGGAATGCCATTTGTGGATGCATACCCCAGAAAGATCAGCCAGCCTCTTGTCTGCGACCTTAAATGTGAATAAGCTGGGAACTGGTGAAATAATGGAGTGACCAAGTTGTGCAGCAATTGAATAGCCCTACAGGTAGTCAAAATTGGTAAGGATGTAGCTTTGCGGCCTATGATATTTTGACAGGATGCAAAGAGAGGAGCAAAAACGAGAACTCACAGACCTGTTGGCTGCTACCTGTAGCAACCAAGACATAGTTAGCATTGATGTAATCAACAAGATCAGCAGTACGCTTCTCAACCTTGAGGACAAACTTTCCCTGCTGAGTGACAGATGCACTAGACACAGTTTTGCCGGCCTGCAGAGAAACTTCACCATTTGGTTTTGAGCTGGTGAGGGAGCAAAGACGTGTGAGGAAATTAACAGCAAAGACAATTAGGAAGAGGTACCTCCGAGTCTTCTAGCTTCGTTCAGCAGACAGTCTACTACTGAAGCCGAATTGTCAGTAACAGGAAAGACCCTGCCATCATCTTCCGTCTGGCATGGCAATAAGCAAGGGACATTAGTAATTTGATGTTGCAGAGGAATCCTAATACATACAAGATCGCGAGGCAAATTCGATGTGAACGAAGCTAGCGGCCTAGCTACCTACCTTAAGGTCCACACCATGGTCTGTGAACCAACGCATGGTATCCTGCGGACCATGAGCGGCAAAAAATGAACCTCGGAGCTCCTTGTTCCCCCTAGGATAATTCATCGCCAGTCCCTGCAGCGAGCAACATTGCCAATTCAGCAAGCATCAATGGTAAGGATAGTGGAGCAACACTAAAGCAGGAAGCGAGAGACTACGGTGCATAGCATACCATGGGCTCAAGATGATGGCCGTTGGTCACGTTGCAGCGGCCACCGCCGGAGACCTTGACCTTGGACAAGAACCTCCCTTTCTCGACGACGACGACGTTGAGCCGGGGTGCCAGGGCCTTGGCCCTTATGGCGGCGTAGACCCCCGCCGCGCCACCCCCCACCACGACCAACGACGGCTCCTCGCTACTCCCCTACACACATCCGCATCACAAGGTGTGAAACCCTGCTGCTGCTGATGGGGAGGCAATGAGAAGAGCTTCGCCGCGGGTGACAGGGCGAGGGCAGGGCAGGCAGCTGTAAGATTGATTTACCTGCTGCTCGTGGGCGTGGTCGCCCAGGGATGCGGAGGCGGAGGAGGAGAGGCGGGTCCTCCTGCTCCTTGAGAAAGAGAAGGCGGTGGCGCGGCGGGCGGTGGGGAGGGACAGGGTGGGCTGGAGACACGGCGGCCATGGCGGCATTTCGTCGAGCAGCTTCTGCCTTTGCTGCTGCCGGCTGTGGGGGGCTTGGCAAGCTCTCACCTGCCTCCGCAATCAAAGTCCAAAGAATCAGTGTTATATGGGCCGCAACACAAGACTCCATAACATTAGTTCGGCCCGATTGCTTGCTCTCTCATGGGCCCACGTGTTGGGCTCCGGAGCTGCTTCCTCCGCTGACGTGTCAGTCTAGAATACTACATACGTAGGTATAGGTGTTTAGTTCGGTAAGTTGCCGAAACTTGCAGGTGAAAATTGTTATTGGAAAACGTGCTATGTGAGAGAGAGATGTTTTTCAATATGTTAATTTTTGTAAGTTACAGGCTAAAACTTGCCGAAAACACAACAAATGTTGCATCTCAAAAAGAAAACTTTGCAGCAGTTCCAGCCATCTCATGCTACAGGCAACACATGAACCTCGCTACAGAAGCACAGACAGGTTCGGACACATTGTTCCAGCAAGGAAGCATCTCAAAACTCCATGCAGTTCTTTCATTTCATTATCTAAAAAAAATGCATTTCGTTCATTCATTGAAGCCTACACATCACATGCCACACAGAGCCAATCATATGATCTGACTGGCGATGCCTTGCCCTCACCCCATATCATCCATCTGTCATCTGACATTCCACAACAAGAGAGAAAAAAGAAGATGCACAGAATCTTTTCTTTCTGATGAAAACACCACATGCATCCCATTCCCATGGATGGCCAAAAACGTGCTCCCCTTCAAGCACTTATCTTGGACAGCCGACCAAAAAAATTAATAGTAAACCATGCGACGACAGGACAGATTACAGAGAGATCAAGTGATTGCATTGTCGGTGATGTGGTTGCAGTTCAGTTAAATATAACAAAGAGAGGCAAGCCACCGTCAAATTCACACTTTCGGTGGCCAAAAATGAGAGAAAAAATGAAACATTCTTCTGGACAGTCAATATCACACTGTGTAGGACTGCTGGATGGTCTCAATGTCGAGCCCCTTCAGCTTGACAACAGACTCCACATGCCCCTTGAGTGTGTGAAGCTCCCGCAGCCTGCAACAATCATCCACGACCAGATCAATCAGCTTCGCATAATCATCAAGCACCCTTAAAGTTCTCCTAACTATTGTCTAGCAGTACCACAAAAGGTGCTTTTCATCCCCACAAATGGATCTATCAGTAGTAAATTAATGATGCATTCATGGGCAAAGAAGGACAGGGGTGGCCTAAAGAATACTGTATTATGCAAAAGAAAGCACTAACAGGAGGCCTGATATTTAGCAACAAAGCCCTTTGTGGTCCTACCTTGCAATCTCAGCCCTCCTCTTCGCCTCTTCGGCCATCTGGTTCAGCTCATTGTGCCCAGCCTTCTCCGGGAACATCTTGGCATCTGGTGCCTGCAGTCCATGGAGGGTTCTCTGTGCATGTGCCCACTTCAGCTCCCTCTCCTCCTTACCAAAGTCCTTCTTCCTTGTGAATGCAATCTACAGGACCATTATGCATGTTAGTCGCTCGTTCATCATACACGACACTCCGATGGAAAGTAGCCAGCGTAAAGTTAGCCTTTTACCCTTTGCTCAATGACCAGATCCCATGCTTTCCCACTAAGAGCATATCGGATCAGGAACTTGATGATATCTAGTGGGAAGTAGAAGATGATGTTGTAAAGCCACACAATACCAGCCCAGCCCCACCCAATGCCTTTGATTGAAGTGAATGCCCAGTCAGCATACACAGCAATCAGCGTAGCAATCTGCAAAACAGGAGGTTTTAGCTCAATGGGACTCATAAATCCAGAAGAAGTAGCTCACAAGGAAAGATGAAAGAGACTAAGAGCTCACCAGCTGCGCAACCAAGAAAGCAAAGACCAGTAGAAACCCAGGGCGCTCAACAAATGACCAGCTCCGGGATCTTGTCACAAAGATGAGAGCTTGGCTGATGGTGCTTACTTGCAGGTAAACAGCAGAGGCAAGCTTTTGAAAATCATCTTGGGCAGTCTTCTCAAGGCTTTCAACGTGAAATATTCTCTGAAATATATTAATGCCAACAAACAAAAATAAGTAAAAGCCCTACAAAGTATCGAAGCTCTAGCCAATCCTAGTATTAAGAATAAATTTTCAACTGAATTAAGATTCCTCGAAACAGTACAAGAATCCTTACTGGGAAAAAGTCTGTCTTGTATGCAGCCCAAAAGAAGATGACAGTCATCATTGCCTGATATCCACCAAGGACAACTCCAGTTGTGAAAATTTCAGCCAGCTTCCAGCTGTCAGGTAGTGGGGATGGTTTTACACGGTCCTTTGATATAGTCATTATGGTACCTATTGATCACACCAAATGGTCAAATAGCATTAGAACATTTCCTGGTTTCTACTTCAGCTTCTATTGAAGACAGAGGGAGGAAAGTACCATCATTTAGAATTGCTATGATTAGGACCATGAATGGTGGGAAATCAAATTTCCAAATGAGGGCAAGGAGCATAAATCCAAGCTGTCAAGATAAAGGGGGGAAATGATAGTTAATTCCTCAACACAATATTGTAGGATCCATGCGTATGATTTCAATTCTAGATGAGTATATTATACAAGGCATTTTTTCTCGAACATGCAGGAGAGTTGCGTATCATTATATTAAGAAGAATAAAAGGGTCGGAAACCCGTATAACACCCACCCCCACACCAGTACCATATTATACAAGGCATGCATGGAAATATCACTAAGAGTTTTGTTTCTGTTGAATTCAGTAGAAATTTAATCCCAAACAGAGTCAGCGTGCAATGATAAAAAAAAAAGTTTCAGCTTCGAACTCTTGACACAAGGAAAACTTACCACAATACGAATGGTGATCGAGACAGCATAGATCTGACATAACAAAAATGCATTAGTCAAAGAGCACAAGGAAACACATAGAATAATGGAGAGCATACTTCCACTTCTAGCATACCGTGTAATTCTTCATACGCTGGAAAATTGCGCGACTCGTAAGCACAGCACTGATGATCACACTAAGTCCAGGCTCTGTGAGGACAATATCTGAAGCACTTCTAGCTGCATCAGTTGCATCAGCAACAGCAATACCAATATCGGCTTTCTTTAGGGCTGGTGCATCATTTACTCCATCACCAGTCATTCCACAGATATGCTTCCGTGCTTGCAGGCGTTTCACGATCTCATACTTGTGTTCTGGAGAAAATATTACTCAATTAATCCATGATCAAATATTTATGTCTCCTCCCAACAATATTTATTCCTCTTTAAAAACCATACCAGGGAATACACCAGCAAAACCATCTGCTTTCTCGATGAGATCATCAACGGGTAAAGCAGCAATAGACTCATCCTTGTTCTGTCCTAACAAAGCAGAAGAAGGATACATATTTGTACCCATTCCTAGGCGGCGTCCTGTTTCCTTTCCAATTGCCAGCTGATCACCTGAACATTAGAAAACAAATCAAAACACTGGGACCAAGAGAAACAGTCTTGTAAATTGATGAAGCCACCACCATGCCATAATGTTCTTCTATCAATATATGTTATACTAATGAGTATGATTATATCAAAAGCACATTCGCTCGGAAATATGTAGATGAATAAATAGAAAAGTGAGATCATATTGATGGTGTTCAGCTGGTAGTATACCTGTGATCATCTTGACATTAACACCAAGGTTGAGTGCCCTTCGAATTGTTTCGGCACTGTCATGTCTTGGAGGATCAAAAAGTGGCATAAGACCAACGAAGTGCCATGGACCACCAGGACTTTCTTTCCTCCCCTCAGGTACTTCCTACATAAGAAAAACAGAACAGTTCACCACTAAGACAGCGTATGCATAAAATTGGTGAACCTATGGTAGTTATTACATTTAGTGGTGCGAATGACAGACACAGTAGACCTTAAATTTAGGGGGTGTTTGGATTCACCACTACTAAAATTTAGTCCTAAAAATCTTCTAGCACCAAA
>JAZFNS010020001.1:4541362-4553363 GCA_037127165.1 Alloteropsis angusta | reverse complement strand
CTGTAAAAAGATTGTCTCGCTCGCACTTTATCATCATGTCACCTTAATCCAACGAAAAAACTTTCTTCCTTCCCAAATAGGTCGTCAGGCAAGTTCAACCAGTTTTTATTACATCCTTTTTGAAGGTGCATTATTTCGTACAATGGATACTGACATATATTTCCCTTAAAAAAATGGAAAACCAGCGCTAATGCTAGAGTTGACTTGCTGAGGTTTGGATCGAAAGAGAGTGAATTCGGAGATAGTTTCCCAACTCCCTCCATTTGTTGTAGACTTGAGTGTTAACCTTGATATTTCTGAACTGAAGATTGTTGCAGGAATAGAAGTATCATGCAAGCAAAATGGAGCGACTGGTGCTAGGACTGAAGTGAATACTAGTATCTGTTGGCTTGCTTATTACAGGAATATAAAAAGACCTTTATTTTTTTCGGGAGTACTTGATGCTTGAATTTCAATATCTTAAAAAACTCCAGAATTTTTATTTTTAAAAAAAAAGACTCCAGAAACCTTAGTGCACATGCGATGTGTTGCGATCCAAGAGGTTCAGATAATTTGTGTTCATGCAACTGCCCACGTCTCTGTCTTGTCTGCTTGTGGTTGTAATCTTGTTGCAGCCCTGCCGGCTGCCGCCCGTGTCCTGTTTCGGACAGTCGGACTCATCCAGCACCGCAGCGCAAGCATGGAGGCCGCCGCCGCCGCCGAGGTGCGGCACTGGACCGTGGATGCCAATGGCATCTCCCTCCACGTCGCGGAGCGCGGCCCCACCACCGGGCCGGCGGTCCTCCTCATCCACGGCTTCCCGGAGCTGTGGCTCTCCTGGCGCCACCAGATGGCCGCGCTCGCCGCCCGCGGCTTCCGCGCGCTGGCCCCCGACCTCCGCGGCTACGGCGACTCCTCCGTCCCCGCCGACCCCGCCGCGTACAACATCTGCCACATCGTCGGCGACTTGGTCGCGCTCCTCGACCACCTCCGCCTACCAAAGGTGCCGCCTTTGTTTTCTTCGCCTGCCTTCTCTCTTGTAGTCTTGTCTGCTTCACCTCACCTCACCTCACCTATGTGTGTGGCGATGGCGAGTGATGAATGATTCCTTGGGCGGGCGCCGGTGTAGGTGTTCGTCGTCGGGCACGACTGGGGCGCGCACGTGGCGTGGCACCTCTGTCTCTTCCGGCCGGACCTGGTGCGCGCCGCCGTCATCCTGGGGATTCCCTACTTTCCCCGCGGCCCTAGTCCGAGGAACTCGTTTGCCAAGCTCGGCGATGGCTTCTACATCAATCAGTTTCAGGTGGAGATCTCTTTCCAACTACTTAACTCTTACTTCAACAATAATTTCTTTTACCTACCCTGGTGTAGTCAGCTATTTCATGCAATGCCTACAAACTAGCTCAAAGTAGCTTTTAAAACATATTAAGCTCACAATATAGTTTGAGGATATGTTTTTATTCCTTGAACAGATTTGCAATATAAATTGTTGCTTATATTTAATTATAAATGTATGCTTGAATCTTCATTTGCTCTAAACTCAGGGGGAAATGACAGATTTCAGGTGACATTTCTTTTATTGGGATCACTCTCTGTGTATCATAGGTACTCATCTTCTGTGTATCATTGGTACAAAAACCAGGAGCAATTGCTTTGATGATCCAAATTCAAGTTGGTCTGCTTAGCTTCAAATTTGCAATTTCACTTGCAGTGTGCAGGGTTCCATGGAAATGAGTATGCAATAAATTGCCGTGGTGGTCTTCTTTTTTTTATTAAGATAACAGAATAAATTATCTTGAATGCTGCCTCAACCAAGGATGCATATAGCCACTGTGTAGTGGTGGTCTATATACTTTTACTGAGAATACATGCTTGCAGGAGCCTGGAAGAGCCGAAAGGGCATTTGGTCGCTATGATGTTGCGACTGTCCTGAAAAAGTTCTACGCCCTTGAAATCGCTGAACTCATTGCTCCTCCTGGAGTAGAGATCATAGACTTTCTTCAGGCACCTTCAGGGCCACTTCCCTGGATGACAGATGAAGAACTGGGCCAGTATGCTGAAAAGTTTCAGAAGACTGGGTTCACAGGACCCCTCAACTACTACCGCATGATTGAAACGTAATCTCCATACCTCGTGTCCTGCCTCCGGGGCCTTGTATTTGGTTCAGTTCAGCAGTGATGTTATTGTCTTTGCAGAAACTGGAAACTTACTGCTCCCTGGAGTGGAGCAAAAATCGTAGTGCCTGCCAAGTTCATTCTTGGCGAGAAGGACGTTGGTCTCCAGTCCTTGGGCACCGAGAAGTACGTCAAGAGCGGGGGTCTGAAGGCCAACGTTCCAGATCTTGAGGTTTCCATCATCGAAGGTCACCATTTCCTGCAGCAAGAGCAAGCCGAGAGAGTGAATTCTGAGATACTTTCCTTCCTAGACAAGTTTGCCAGTGAGGAAGCATCAGCGTGATGGTATGGTATGTGCTTCATAAGTCAGTCCTGAGAAGAAGATGGTATGTGTGATGATCTCATATCTGTGAGTTACTGGAAGCTTTCCGAGCTCACCTGTATCTGTCCTTGAATAAGTGGGTTAGCCATCTAAGAGCATGTAAAACAGTTGATTTCAAACTTTTCGTCGATGGATGATTTCTTATGGGATCCTGTAAATTTTCCAATCCATCAGCTCTTGTGAGCAGGTGGAAATTCCGATCAGCTTGGTTTCCATGCTTGCATTACAGTTAACAACTCAACAATACAGGTGTACACATGAAAGACAAACATTTCAAAAAAAAAAAAAAAACTGCACAAGATGAAGCAGCTCGTTTACCCACTTCACTGAATTTCTCGCCGACCTCAACATATAGGTGCCACATTCTTCTCCGCTGCATGCTTGATCTTGATGGACCGAACTCTGACGTACCGTCGCATCATTCCGATCACCCTCCTTCCCGCTACAGGCTCAGGCGACTTCTCCACGGCGGCTGCGGCTGCAGCTGCTTCTGCAACGCCTCCGGTGGCCACGGCGTCCTTGTCGCCGTCGGCGGCCTCGTCTTCTATCAGCTCTTGCAGTGAGAAACTGCGAGAGTTGTCTTGGCAATCCTCCTGCTGCTGTGTCTCGCTCTCCTTGGTGGCTTCAGAGTGCTGCGATTGCAGCAGGTGATCTGACAGGCATAGACATTGCGACGGCGGCAGCGCTGCATTCAGCGCGGCATCTTGAGCTTGATCTTGATCTTGTTGATGGCAATTGGCAGTCAAGCTTGCCGGCCTCCTTGTCCTCCTTGACATGCTAAGATCAAACCGCCGAGGCTTGGTCCCATCGCTCGCCGCCATTGTCTGAACTTTGGACGACATGGCAAACAGAACTGTTTGCAAAGCTCGATCTCTGCGACGAGAGGAGGGATTGGGATTGGGAAGCTATATATATACAGGCCGGCAGCTGGCTTGTCGATCGACTGATGCGTTTGCGTGCACGTCTGACGTCTCAAATCGATCGAGGTCAGTGTTAAGTGGGATTGAAGCCAGCGTACGTGCATGGTACACACACGAAGAGGATCCATCAAGCTATCTGAATTTAATCTGAACAGCAGCTTGTCAGGTTGAGTACTTGCGATGACTTTGAGATAACGTTGAAGGGATGATCGAAAGAAAGGTAGGTACCCTATGAATTGACATCCTCGTCCAGGATGAGCAGCCGGAGAATCCGGTCATGCAAGAACAAGTACGATGTGAGANGTGAGATCCCTTGACAGCTGCAGCCGGCCCTGCAGGGCGAATTTCTGCAGTTTCTTCAGTTAGAGAAAAGAGTTCAGTAAGAAAGAAAAAAAAAACTCCCTCCCTTCCATACGTTCCCGTCGATGGGCTAGAGGCCGGAGCAGGGGGAATGGATCGCCGGCGGTGGATGCGGAGCGCGGTGGCCGGAGGGGCAGCGGCGCTGGAATGGTTNTCCCTTGACAGCTGCAGCCGGCCCTGCAGGGCGAATTTCTGCAGTTTCTTCAGTTAGAGAAAAGAGTTCAGTAAGAAAAAAAAAACCCCTCGCTTCCATACGTTCCCGTCTACGGGCTAGAGGCCGGAGCCGGATGGAATGGATCGCCGGCGGTGGATGCGGAGCGCGGTGGCCGGAGGGGCAGCGGCGCTGGAATGGTTNTGTGCTACCTGTGAGACGTCCGATCGCGGATGTGCGGCTGCGATTGATGAGGATAGGAGAACGCAGTAGGGGGGACATTTTCACGGGGGCCAGACGGAGCCCCGGCGACCGGCGGCGGCGGCGGCGGGCAGGGACATCACTGACGACGACCATATGCAGCCAATCAGAATCAGGGAACCTTCGTCTCGAAGCCCGTCCGAGGTGAGGGCGCGAGGCCTCCTTTCCTCTCCTCCTATGGTTCGTTCGCTTCGCCCTTAGGGTCTCTCATCTGCATACTACAGGTGGATGCACCCGAATTATCTGGTCAGAAACACGACGACAAACTCTCTCGAGGATTCAACGAGTCACTTGTAATGTTGGTTGATCCAATGATAAGATCGATCAGGCCGATCCTATGTTTCCCGTAATAAGCCGTTTGTTTCCTCGGGGAAAAATCCTGGAGATGATCCAGTTAATTTCGAGATATTAGTAGTACTGAAGGATATAATAAAATCGTTTAGACTTCAGTACCTAATTTGGATATATCTGCTTTGATCCTTGTAAGGCTTTCTCCATGCAATTTATGTGCGGTTCATGTGTCCTGATAGGCTATGGTTTTTTTTTTTTGGGAGACCTTTTTGAGTTCATGCTCTATGCCTCTGATGCCAGCATGTGCAGTTCTTTGAGTGAATAGCATTGTTTTCAGATGAATCTGACTACAACTTTGTTTTCGTGTAATCAACCACTCCATGGTTATTGAACGCAAAATGATGTTGCATGAATATATGCAAGTGTTCACGCAGTTTGGCTATTTGTACCAGTCACTGAAGCATGTTGTATAATCTAGATTTGCATGCAGGATTAGTCACTAGTATTTTTATTACTTGTTATGGAAATATCTTTTCAGGGGTTCAACTGCCTGATACCTTTTGGGGGAGTAGGCTTTAGGAACAAGATGAGAATGCTAGTACAAGTACTATTCTAAAAAATGATTATTACAGGTTATTCTAGCACCACTGAATAATTTCGCTTTCAGCATTTATCACAGACATTGTCCTTTTCTTTTTGCAAGTATGACAATACATTTGGGGAAGAGATGAGAACAGCAATTCTAAGCACTAAACACATTAAGGATTGAGGATGAGCATTGAGGCGGCATATTTAGGCACCATGCTGGATAATGCACATTTAGGATCAAGAATAAAACATAAGTTGGAAGCTTAACAATTAGGGCCAATAAAAAACCTCTGTTCAAGACATCTCTTCAGCTCTGATGGTACAGAAATCACCTTTAATTTTAACTATAGTAGCAAAAGAAGAAGTCTAATACAAAGGGTTAAAAACAACATAATACTACATAAGTTCAGGTTCAGCCATTCTAGTAAGGTACAATGATGCTCTAACTTCCAGGTGGCAGAGAAAGGGATCATGTAAAACATCTAGGTGACAAATTTCATAAAGCTAATCTGCCTGATGGGATTTATCACAGCACAGAGCAGGAACCGAACTTAGTTCTGTCCACCCTTAGCCAAGACAAAGTTCATACAGTGTTTACAGTATCAGCGAGCGACCGTAGTATACACCCTAAGCCTGCCTTCTCAGTCAATTTCTCATGAATTTTGAGGCACTGATCACATGTTGGCCTGTCCCCTGTAGATAAACCTCTATAAAGGTACCTGCATCGCATCGGTGTTTAGAGACAAATATTCAGATTATTATAAAAGGCACCAGAAATGATATGCAGAGAACCATTCAAAGAAACAAATGAAGTGAAACATGTAGTGCATAGCCAATTTAATTTGACCACATTTCTAAGGAGAGTGGCGCTGCAACCTTTAATATAGAGAAATGGAGATAAGGATGATCTGATAAAGTGGACAAGCGTAGGAATATCGATCAGTACATCGCTCATTTGTTCAAACATCATCGTTCGTCCAAACCTAAGTGCAGTGTTTGTTGAGGTATTGGGTCATACTGTCAGACCATATATCTCATCGTCATTTTGTCAATACATACACTGCAGTTTGTAGAATAGATTTCCTAATTAAAATTGTGTGTCATTCAGTCCGAAGCATTACTTTGATCAGCCATTCCTATTCTAGTTTATTTGTAAGCAAATCAAATATAATGATTTTTTTACACAATAACTACTAAACATATGGTCTATCGAAAAATGGAAAATGGATAAAGATATTGTTGGCAAGGTTAAGATAGATTGACTGCATGCATTCTAAAATGCAATCTTTCTTACTGGAAGCAGTAACAATCTCCTAAAAAATCGAAATGCCCTTGCCTGTTGAGCACAAAAGTAATGGAATAACCGAAGACCCCACTGTTTGTTTATCTTTCTCATATGTAGTTTCAAAGATTTTACACAATCGAGCAACTTCTAAAATGTAAACCAGCGGGAGGAAAAAAAATTCCCAAATCCCAACCGAACACCAGGACACAAGGACGAATCATAATAAGAAGCATGACAGGATCAAAAGCATCCAAGGCTCCACTTCCACAATAGGTGGCTAGCTACTGCTTCAAGTATTCTCAACCATCAGTGGTCAGCACACGGCATAAAACTGATGTAATGGAAAACTAATGTTTATATATCGCAATACTGTAACACAATCAAGTAGCATCAGTACAACAAAGTCTACTCAGATGTCAGAAGCAATACACAAGGAGCATCTCAGCTAGGAAATGGTAATTGTCAGGACTCAAATTGCAAACCACTGACCAATAAAATTGCATCTTGGAAGCAAGTGATCGAAAAGGAGCTGAGAGGTATATGCCTTACTTCATGAGGATATCGTAATACTCGGGATCGAGGGAGTTGAACATGCCGTCGACGTCCCTGATCGCCATCATCGCACGGTGCACCACGATCCAGTTCGCTGACTGCACGCAATCCAACATAGCCCATCAACAACCCAGATCGAACGCATGGAAGAAACGAAACGGGACGGCGCATTGAAAAAAAAAAAAATCCGAACCGAACCTTGCATCGTTCGTCGCGGGTCTTGAGGGGTGATCCCTCGAGCGCCGTCTTGAGGGCCTCCACGGGCTTCGACCTGCGCCACGACGCGGAGAAATGGCCGGATGAATCGAGAAGCAGGGGAGGAAGGGGTCGGGAGGAGAGGAAAAGGGGGGGACTTACTGCTTGAGGAGGGTCTCGATCTTGCGGGACTTCTGCTCGATGCGGGTGATGATGGCCTCCAGGTTCTCGTCCGCGTCGGGGTACGCCGCCGAGGAAGCCATCCCGCCGGCGACGGGGAGGGCGGGTCGGCGCGCTCTGTTCTTTTTGTTGTGGGATGCTTAGCTAATTAGCTGTGCTGATTCGGGTTGTTAAAAAGTGAGTATATTGTGGATTTACATGCCGTTTTTTACCATCACTTTATTCATCACTAGCTCTCTTTTAAACTGCGACATTGTTCTTCTAGCTGGAATACACGAAGTTAATTTTTCACCCAAAAAATTTTTGAATACTAACATAGCTAGCAATTTTCCCAATTTAGAATAATCGCGCAAATGTGCTGTTATGTCTACCACAAAATAAGCAGCTCCCAAATTTCATATTCGCAACACCGAATTCGGGGATGAAGTATTGGAGTTAGGGGACTGAGTGTCTAACAACATGATGAATGAATGCTGAAAAACAAAAAAAAAAACGGTCTACTGAATAATTGAAAAGTTCTTCAAAAAAATTCAGCTAGTATTCTCATCTATGGGTTTGATATAATAGCAGAAGTAATGAATTTTCACTCCATAAGTTTGAAATATCATACTTCAAAAATAAGTCAGAATGTCAAAAGCAGATTGTATAGATTTCTAGCCTGCACTATTACAGCATTGCACAGCAAGGCCCCAAAACTGAATCTATTCTAGATCACACAGTACAAACATCATTGCCATTTCACCCCAGCAAAAAACATCGTTGCATTGCAGGATCGACCACGCTGGAATGGTCCCTGTTTCGACATGTTAGCTCGATCAGACCCTCAAAGATCCAGACGTACAGCTGCCTGTTAACCTACCACTTACAACTCATCAACGCTAGCTTGTGCGGAATATTAATAATTATTTCTAATTATTAATATTTCTAATGGCCACCACCATCGATTTAATATTATTCTTATAACAATATTTTCTGCATGTCACATATCCTGGAGCTAAAGCAAGGACTCGTCGCGACGGAACGATTAAGGGCAATTCAAGAATAGCTTTGTGGATTTCTTTTGGAGCAGGTCGTAGATCCTAATGGAGAATTCTACTATGACGGCTTAAATCTACTTGTATCTCACGAATCGGATTTAGACTGATATGTAATAATATTAGAGATGTATATAATATGTAATATTACAAATGTATATAATATGTAATATTACAAATGTATATCTGAAATGTACATATTTACGTATAGTGGTAAAGTACTCGGTGGCGTATAGACGTACGTAGGGATATAAATACGAGATAAAACAAAAGGAAAACAAAAGAAAAAAAAAGGTGACTGATCTTTAGTACCGGCTGGTGGCTGCACCGCATGGGCGACCCTCCCCTTAGTACCGGCTGGTATTACCAGTAGGTACTAAAGAGGGTCCTTTAGTACCGGGTGTAGCACCGTACCGGGTGCGCCCCTGGTACAAAAGGGGGGTTGCGGCCAGGTACTGAAGGCCACTTCTCTAGTAGTTAGTGGTGGTATCCAAAAAATTTCACGTTTTGTATCCTAGAACCTTGCCTCAGCCCCGGAGAATTCGGGGCAGCTGGCGAGACGAAGCATCATTACGTAACAATTCCTTTCTCAGACCATGCTATGGTGCTTCACATAGAAGCTAGGTTAATAAAATTACTCTACCCTTACTTGAATATATATACGTAAAACGTGTCAACAAGTGGCTACAAGGGAACTGATGCTTAAATAGTGGCGCTGGAGGGAACTTCAAATTTTCGACGGAAAATGCGGAAAGAAATGGTAATATTGAGTGGCATGTGAGGAATTCTCTCAGGGTGTAAAGACTAAAGAGTGCACCCAAAAAAAAAAAAATCCACGTGTTCTTCATAAATCACATACATTCGTTTCACAGCCGTGTGCCCAAACATATACTAGTAGCAATGGACAAAACTCACGGGTGAAGCCGGGAACTTTCACAGATACTTGAACGTACATGTATGATTTATCCTTCCATACCTTCACCTTGTAAGTCATTTGTGACGGTGTTTAGCCGAGATCGCTGCTGAAATGAAGCTGAATACCAAGGGCCAGAACACCACCACTGTTTGAAGGATGATAACATACGCAAAGATCACGGGTGCCCGGTTCCCCAGCCTAGCATACAACGCTCTGGCCACAGCACAGCCTCGCAGAAGATCCATGAATGCGCACAGAGCTATTGTAGATGCCACCACGCAGATCCCAACTGCTAGCATGTAAGCAACTGGAGCCAGGGTCAGGTACATGCCTAACACAAAGGCTGTACCCAAGCTTGTGGCTGAACCATGCGCGAAGAATAGAGCTATGTTGAAGTGCCAAATGCGCAATGGGATATCAACAATATCTGTCCCGGCATACATGAGATGAATGGTGGCCAAACCAGCGCAACCGAATCCCAATGAGTTGGCCACTATGAACGCATCAAAAACATACCTCCCAGAAAGAGCTGGTGTGCCATTGTCTTTGTAGCCCCCAGGCAGAGTGAAACTTGCACCAAATGCCACAGTTACCATTAGCACTGCTCCAAGGCCTAGAGTCTGTGTGGCCGTCTTCAGTTTCTCTGCTTCTCTCTCTTTGTCCAGTGGCCGAATATATAGCTTTTCAAAGTGATCCAACCGATGGCGAGTGCCATGCTTAGCGTGGCAATACTTCAATGCGCTGTTTATCAAGAATCTGGGGTTCTGCATAAGAAGAAGAAGGAGGAAAAAAAAGAGTCATATGCAGTGCATGGATCGGATCGAGTCTGTTTGGATGAAAGCAAGCCTGAAATAACCAAAAGAAGTGGAGTATATGTATTACCCATGAATAAAAATACCCATCAAGAATCTTACTCTCCGCCAGGTCTAGAGGAGTTTTCCCATCGTTATTAGCTATATTTAAATCCATTTCCAGATTTTCCAAGAGCAAACAGAATATGTCCTTAAATCCAAGTTTTACAGCTAGGTGTAGCGCAGTTTCTCCATCACTGTCTTGCATGTTCAAAATCCATGATAACGACGCAGTTTTGCAGGCATGCGAGACCACATGCCATCGGTTCTTCTCAACGGCGACATGAAGGAAAGTTCTCCCCTTAGCATCACGCAAGCAAGCGATGTTGGGGCATTTCTCTAGAAAACTGATGACGGCCTTGACCGCTCCTTTGTGGGCAGCGATGTGTACGGGGAATAACCCCTCGTCATCTGCCTGGTACATTGCAGCTACGTTAGCTTGCAGCACTTGGTTGAATGGTATGTTGCCTTCCGAATCCCAGACATCACGGTTCCAAGGAAACCACAGGATCCAAGAGCTGTGGATGTCGATCCAGTAGCGTACACCTCTTGGCTGTAGCGCTGATGTGGCGAAGTGAAGGGGCGTGCTTCCGTTTTCATTCCCTTGTGTTGTAAGGCCAATGTTCCAACTCAGTACCATCTCTGTCATATCTGGAATATAATTGACGCTTTATGTTAATTAAGACCATCAATCTCGTTAGAAAAAATAAGCATTTAATTAATACAAGAAATGTACGTCGACATACAGGGAAACTACGACAGTTTTGTATCATTTGGAAAAGCTCCTATCCGTCTTCCGGAAGGTGCGTGTATGAAGGTTTTATCTTTAAGCCCATCTAGGTCAACCATTGCAGCCCACCAGCTTCCAGTACCGCGGATGTCTTTCAACATTTTCATACAACTAATTCAACTATTAGAAAACATTAGTTCAACATTTCAGATAGGCTAATCCAACATTTTACGAGTGATCAGGGTGCATGTACGCTTATCCCCCCACCTCGTCTAGGTTGCTCACTTATCTAATACATGTTTCAATATTTTCTTACATCTGATTTAACAATAGGCAAAACCTGACGCAACATTTCATATTGGCTGATTCAACATTCCACGGAGTCTCAGGGTGTGCAATGCATGCTTCTCCCCCTCCCCATCCCGTCCAGGCTGCTCCTCGCCTTTTACATGCTTCAACATTTTCTAAGCGCCAGTTGGCGGGATCCCCCATGGATTCACTTAGGCCTCCTCTAACGATTCCAAGCCAGCTAGCTCATAGCTGCGTCACATCAGATTATTGTCCATGTGGAAGAGAGACATCTCTTGTTCAAGAGGCAGTCTTATGCTCTAACTCTGGATCATGTGGGGCTGCCGCGTTGGACTTTGCAGATGTAAGAGCTAGCATCTGCCCCCTAACTGTTGAAAGGCATGTCTCTTACACTATCTCCTAAACGTCATCTGACTCTAACCATCGGAGAAGGTCTCAGGTCCCACCACCGCTTCACCCAGGCCGTGTTGCAATTGGCCACGCGCTTGCCGGCCACCCTGCTCGCTCGCCAGCCTCGCAGCTGACTCGAGAAGGCGACCCCTACTCAGTCCTTGCCTCGCCCGTTGGAGCCTCGGCTCGGATAATCAATCAGCTCAAGCGCCCGCGGCCCTTGCCTCGCCGACTGTGCAGCTCGAAACCGCGGCTTAGGGAGGTGGCCACCCGTCGCGACCGCTCCCCAGGCCAGGTAAGAGAGAAGAGAGAGAAAGGATTGATAAGGTAGGAGATAAGGTTTGCCTGGGAGCCTTGGCGCGAAAAACAGTCTACTTTTAGGGATCTCACTTTCAAGAGCGGTTCGTCTAATCATCCGCCTCTGATAGTCTATTTTTAAGAGCGAACGGAATGCTACAGTAACCACTCTTGTTTTTTTTTGGGTGTGGGGAGGTTCTCGCCCCCGTCCCCCCC
>JAZFNS010020001.1:4378138-4391681 GCA_037127165.1 Alloteropsis angusta | reverse complement strand
AACTGAGATTAGGGGCGGCTAAATAACCAGCCGCCCCTACAGATAACATAGCAGGGGCGGCTATGGATCCAGCCGCCCTTAATGTTTATCAGCAGTAAGGGCGGCTGGAAATGCGACCACTGTAAGAACGGTTGATTAAGGGCGGCTCGTAAAACCGCCCCTACAGATGCTTACAAGCCGCCCCTAATGAAACTTTCTGTAGTAGTGCGCCGCTCAGCCGCCGGCCATGGCCACACCGACGACCACACTGCGTCGGGCGGGGCCGCGGCTTGCGAGTGGGCGGTGGTGTCCGCCGCGGCGCCGCCACGGCCGGTGTGCTGCTGCCGCACGGGCTGATGCGACGCACGGGGCTGCCGGCGCGGACCTCGAACATGAGGTGTGTGCGACCTCGAACTTTGCCGGTGCTCGATGGATTTCTCATCAGGCTTCCATGCTGGAGAAAGAGGCATATATACCCAGCGTTGGATGCACTCACCTCCAAAGTCAGCACGCTCAGTCTCGAGCATGTGAGGCAAATTAAGAGCCGATTAGTTGCGACTGCTCAGGTGGGCGCGACGTACATGCACATCTCGGTGCTAGCCTGCTCCACCAGCGGCGGAGCCAGGAATTGCATTTTTTTTATTGAATCGATAGGGGGGTCAACTGGCCTATAGAAGTTTTTTCAAAATTTCATAGGATTTGAATTTTTTCAATGGACATTTCATGGCCTTGGGGGACCTCGCCCCTGTGCTCCATATATGCTCCTCGACCTCGAGTTCCAGTGCAAGATCCTGGAGCGGTCAGGGCTCGGCGAGGACACGTACCTACCGCCCGCCGTCACGCGATTTGCCGCCCAACCTGTCCATGGATGAGACCCGCGTCAAGGCGTGGGAGGTCATGTTTGGCGCCGTGGACGAGTTGCTCGCCAAGACGGGCATCATGGTGACCCCACTGCTAGCTGCCACGGTCGCCTCCACGCTCCAGCAGCAGGACGCCGAGGATGGCGCCACCGAGGATCTGCGCCGAGAATGACTCGACGTCGACGGCGACGCCCGCCTCTCTAGGATGCGGCGCCGGTGCTAGTAGACATGCATGCCGATGAAATCGAAGTCCGAGCTAATCTTATTCTTATCTTCATCTTTTTCTGTTTGACGATGTACCGCGCCACTAAGGGAGCGACGACCCGATCCTCGCTCACTTGACACCGTGCCCAGATCAGGACACGGCGCGTCACCGAGGCGCTGGCGACCCGGCCCTTGCCATTTAACACCATACCCAGGTTCCGATATGGCGCATCGCTAAGAGGGTTACACTGCACCCCCAACGGTTTTCTCTCAGGTTTCATCTCCATTAGAATGGCTAGGTTTTGACGTTGGCTCGCCAAGCCTATCCCAACCCTCCTCTTGTACTAGGGCTTGGGACCTGCTATGTTGAGACAACATAGGTGGTGTTAAAAACTTTTGCTAGATTGATCACATTTTTTAAATTGACCTCACTTACCTGAACTTTTCAGACCCACAGGCTGCTCAGGTTTGAACGCAAGCGGGTATTGAGAGCTTTGGTGACGAGGGGGGATCTCAACAAATTGAAGGTGATTTGTTGTTTTCCTCCTATATCACACGGTTCCCTGCCCCGTTAGAGTTGTGCACAATATTTTAACATAATAATCACCTTGTGACCAAAAGACTTGTTTGCATTTGTGTGATTACTGAAACGTGTTGGTTCAGAGTTGATACAGCTGAACTGTTGCCACTTTAGACAAGGTTAGTTAGAAAAGGTTGTTGCAGAAAAATTTTGTTTTATTAGTAGCTAGCAGGGCCTTTTTATTTGTGGCACCCCAAAGTACTCCACATCGTCATGAATAAAGTCAGTTTAGTAAATTCAGAGAACCATCGTCATGAATTATCTTACTAGTAGTATTTCTCCTGATCCCCCATCCTTGCTTTGTAAGCGGCTACAGACAACATTTGAATACATTGAACCCAGTTTTTTTCCCATGTATCCAGCCGTTTTGTTATGAGTATAAATAAAATGCTTACTTCAAAGTATGTGGTCTAGGACAACAAAGTATATGAATGTGGCATACAAAGTTTTCCCCTGCCATGTTAAGTTTTTATATATGGTATATAGAGCCTTTCAGTTCCATGGGCAAAATCTTGAAACAGTTCAAAGTAACATGTCACCCGCAATGTTTTCTCTGTGGCAGTGCAAAGCTTTGCGCCTTCCATGTTAAAGTTTAAGATTTGGATCTATAAAGTTTTTCAGTTCCAAGGGGTAAAGTCCAACATTAAAGATTTTTTAAGCATACCAGTTTATATTTTGTAAATTCAGTTCAAAGTTTTGTCTGTATACATTCCTTTTTTTTCTTGGTTGAATATTTTTTAAATTTTTTGCTACTCCAAAGTTTGCATATAAATGTCTCGAGACCTTCTGATTAGCTGCATTCAAAAGTTTTCAAGTAGTGGGTTCAAAGTTTCTGTATATATGTTTTTGAAGTTTTTAATATTTTTAAGTAGGAAGCTTTGGCCTGCAAAATCAAGCCGAAACAAATTATCCGTGCATAGAGACATGACTCAGGCAGTTATTTTCTTCTTTTTCCTCAGGTGTTCATCTGCTGTCAATCAGATTTCTTCAGTGCATAGAGACAAATTTTGGAGTTTGCATGTCCTCCTAACTGAACACCTTATTATCTTTTTGAATATATGCTGTTGTTTTCATTTCTACTTGAAGCAGGATATCCTTGGTTAGGTACCTGCATATTTTGGTTGACAGGACCAATTTGGACTCTGGAATGGATAAAAAAGGTACATATTTTTTTACAACTCCTATTTTTTTTCTTGTGTCCTAGGCTGACAATGTGCAAATGGTCCCCTCTTTTTCATAAATTGAGTTATCATGTGGATTTTTATGTGTGTGTGTGTGTGCTATTTTCTATTCAAAGGTTTAATCTCTTTGTCGATAGTGCTATGTGAAGCTTTTTGATCCATTTGGCGGGGAAAAATATTAGTTGAAAGTTTTTAATATGTGATTATAAAGTTCTGGTTCTAGGATTATAAATTGAAGTTTGATATTTTGCTTGTACAAAGTTGCTGAACTTGGGAATTCAAAGATTAGAATTACAAATATGGATTGATGCCCACATTGCATTGAATCCCTCCATTTCCCCCACCGATGCGTGTTCTTTTTTTATGCACCTGATATATTCTGATTTTGACTTTTCTTCTCTCCCTCCCTCCTGGATACATGCAGCATTTCAGCAGCAATCTAAAGCTAGGCAAGTACAGATCTTTCCTAAAGAACCTGACCAACAACCAGAAGGATCTTGTCAAGTCATGTGGGTTTGGCAGCCTTCTTGAGTTTGATTGCTCAGAAGCTCCAAGTTCTGTCTCCTTTTTGGCTGGCACACAGCTGTGATAGTGGTATATTTGTTATGAAACTCATGCAAAGCCACGATGGCGACAAGCAGCATTTATTCAAACCAGTAAGTATATTTTCCTTTTATCTTTATTATCTTTGCAACATATATGTAGATAAATGCTAAAATCCCTCAAGTTTTGCATATGTTATTACAAAGTACTTGCACCATGAGTATAGAGTTTTAAAGTTCCAGTGTCAAGTTTTGCAGGTAGAAAAAACAATGCTAACAGTGTGCCAGTACAAAGTTTTGTAATTGCTAGTACAAAGTTTTGTAGCTATGAGTATAAAGTTCATAGTTTTTGTGACTGCAAAGTTTATAATATGCTGATACAAAAGTTTCTAGATAGGAGTACAAAGTTTATAATGTGCTAGCACAAAGTTCATAGTTTTTCACAGTGCAAAGCTTGCAATGTGCTAGCACAAAGTTTTACATATAGCTAGCTGTACAAAGTTCATTGTTCTTAGAGTGCAAAGTTTATAATTTGCTAGTACGAAGTTTTGTAGCTACAGCACAAAGTTTTGCAGCTATACAAAGTTCAAAGTTTTCATAGTGCAAAGCTTGCAATTTGCTAGAACAAAGTTTTCTAGCCAGTAGCACAAACTTTATAGTTTTTCAGTGCAAAGTTTGTAACTTGCTAGTACAAAGTTTAATAGCTAACAGTTCAAAGTTTTGTAGCTAGGAGTACAAAGTTCATAGTTTTCATAGTGCAAAGCTTGCAATGTGCTAGTACAAAGTTTTGTAGACAGGAGCACAAAGTTTATAGTTTTATAGTGCAAAGTTTATAACTTGCTAGTACAAAGTTCAGTAGCTAAGAGTAGTGCAAAGTTTAGTAGCTAGGAGTACAAAGTTCATAGTTTTCAAAGTTCAAATTTTATGTTTTGATGGGACAAAGTTAATAATTTCATAGTGCAAAGTTTGAAATTACAAAGTTTCATATATATGCTTTGAAATGTGCAAATATTAAGCTTTTTATTTATTATTTTTGTGTGTGTACTAAGTGATATGTAGAGCCATTTTGAATAGAAATGACTTTTTTTTACAGGAAGATGCCAAACCCCTGCGTGAATGCTTATCATACTACATATTGATTGACACATCCGTGCAATGAAAAGTATGATACTCTTGTAGATACCAAGAGAATACTGAACACACATGTATGTTTTATTTTCTATATCTTTTTATTCATTTTAATTTCCATTATAAAACTTGCACATGATTTATATTTCTTTCCCTCTTTGTTTCAATTTTTTGAGGGTATCATTGTTGGTTTCTACCATTGATGGATGCAGCTTCTGGATGAAAATGATGCTGATATACGCAGACTTTTGCTTTTTGGTGTTATTAACGTGGCAGCCATTAACTTGTTTTATCCCCTCGTTGTGCCTTTCGTATTTTCTTTTAATGCCTCAATTTGTAATATTTAAGAGTTACAAAGTTTTTTATAGGATCCGGCATTTTTTCCTGACATGGAGTTAAATCTTTACATCAATGTTGTGATTTTCTCGTGGAGAAAAAAAACTTGATTATTTACACTATNAAAAAATTGCTTTACATCAATGTTGTGATTATCTTAGAGCCTGTTTGTTTCCCAACTAGATTATAAAATCTAGCTTATGGACCAAGGATATTATGGTAAAAGGGCATCATGGATCACCAAATAAGTTGAAATAAGCTACTTATGTGCAGCTTATTTGGGATTATTTTGGTGGTCTATGGTGGTCTTTTACCATGATGCCCTTGATCCATAAGNCTAGATTATATTGCAGCTTATTTATGATTATTTTGATGGTCCATGGTGGTCTTTTATCATGATGCCCTTGATCTATAAGCTAAATTATATAATCTAGATGGAAAACAAACACCCCCTTATATCCATAGATTCTGCTTTCATATGTATGTCAAACAAACCCCGCCCATTCACTCACCCACACACCCGCTGTCCTGAAAGAGAGTCATGAGCAACCTGGAAGCTATAGAGCATGAGAAGCACACAGAAGACATGCAGAGAAACCGGAGCACGAGAAAAGTCTGCGCGTATAGAGAAAGTAGACCATAAGAACTGGATAAAAAAATCGGCCGGATAGGAGGTTGAGAAGGGAAGCAGAAAGAACAGAAGGAAAAAAAAACGGCCACAAATGAGCCTGAGAAGGGAACCAGAGAAATGGAACCAACGGAAGCGCTGGTATGTGCGCGCACAACAGTCAAAAACTCAACCGTATTCGTCGCTATGCACGGGCGTGTCTAGCAACTTGCTTCGCTCGTTAACCGGGATAAAAATGGGCTCCAATGTGTCTATAAAATTTAGACCTAAGACTAATGCCCTCGTTTGTCCTGTGTCGAATACGGTTGAGTTTTTGACTGTGTCACAAATCTGTGAATGGGTCTTAGTCAATGGCGTCGCTATGCGCGCACAACAGTAAAAAAAACTCCAATGTGTCGCTATGCATGATCGATCATCTAGGTACACCTGTTTTAATCTGCATGATTTCAGAGTTGAGTTTGTGAGAGTTCTGCTGAATCCACAACAAATAACTGGAACCACTGTTGAGTCTGTTATATATACTATGCCCCCCTGGTCCTGAGATGAGATGTTCTCTAGCAATTGTGATCACCCGATGCCTCAACAGCAGATGCTTGTGATCACTCATCAACTCGGTGGATTAACAGGAACGTCTCTCGTCTACAGACTGCAGGTGGATGCACTCATGCACCCGAATTATCTGGTCAGAAACACAGTGTCAAACTTGCTCGAGGATTCTTTCCAAACAAAAAAAAAAAAACCAAACTTGCTCGAGGGCGGGCCTACTTTTTTTCATGTGGAGCTGCTTACTCAAGGTGTCATTGTTCGTCGACGCAACTTGCAAGTGCAAGTGTGCGCCTCCAGGTCAAGAATTACTGCTCATGTTCATTTTTCCCATGCGTTAGGATGCTTTGGCGGCGAATGCAGATCTCTGATGCCCACGCAGAATTTTATCAGCTCAACCTTTTTCTTTCCTGGAATAAATGGATTTTTTTCTTTTTATCAGATGAGGGTACATGAAAGGGCCCCTTCAGTCTTGTGTCAGAATCAGATCTCCTGAAGATGACCCAACACTGTTCATCGATATTTTGTGGAAGATATGAAGGCCAGGGCCAGTAGTAATCTTCTGAAGATGAGGTGTCTCATTTCATCACAACATGTCAACATTGGCAATTTCAGTCAGGAGCATGCTACAGGGTATCTCCTACAAGGTTAGGGATGAAGTGAGCATCAAAGTTCTGTGTTGCCACTTATTCTGCTAAATAAATACACCTACAGTCAGCATTGATGCCACTTATTGCCACAGGAATTTAAAGCAAGATTTCCCGACATGTTTTGTGATGATCCTGAATGCTTTACCTTGCCTTTTGCAAGTCCCTGGAGCTGAATAACTCCTACAAATGCTTTACAAGATAAAGTTCAGGCTTTTGCCTCGAAAGCTATGTGCATTCTACAGACTAGCAACTGCAATCCAATTCTCTGATCCACAACCAAGAGCAGAAGAAACAACCTGTCCTGTCATTACGGATTCCTCTTTTCACTCTGCTGATACTACATGTCAACATAGTCAGAAGAGGAGGTCAGGCTAATCCGGTGTGCCAGTTATGCCGCACAACAAACGAGTCTGCGATTCACATGATAACTCAGTGCACCTATTCACAGGCCGTATGGAACACAATTACAACCAGGCACAACCTCCCATCCTTGAATTTGCCTGGCTGCAGGANCGATGAAACACTGGTGGAGTCAGATAGTGGAGACAATCACTTCTGAGGATCAGAAGCNNTGGAATTTGTGGAAGGAGCGATGCCGACGGGTGTTCGACAACAAATCAATATCCCAAGATCAGCTTGTGTGCATCATCAAGGGCAACGTCGACGCTTATTGTGAAGCGTATTCTGCACATGACGACAATGTGCCATAGGAGAAAATTGTGAATATGTAGCGTTTTGTGTTCAGTTCCCGTTTTTGATTTCTATGTAAAAATTTTGTACTGCTTCTTCTTCTATCAATGAATGGGCAGAGCACCTGCCGTAAATTCCTCAAAAAAACATGTCAACATAGCAAGGTACTGCTCCCTTCCATCTTGAATGAATCTCTGTTACTGCAGCAGGATTAGGATAGGATATGCTCTTGTCTCTGATAGCTGCAAACAGAATCACACATGAATCTGCCAAATTAAATTAAATAAGCCAGTAAATGACAGAAAATGAGAAGAAAGAGAGAATAATAAAATGTGATCATTCTTAGGGGGTTAGTGGGCCAGATGGGCTTAACTGTAAGGTTTGCTAATGATGATACTAGTTGACCAAATCATCTTCTTTCCCTTTCCCTTTTCCTTTTCTCTTGAGAAAGATGAGACTTATGTTCTGGTGCAGCTAGCTTAGCTAGATTCTTATCAATAATTGAGACAATCACGGACCACACAACATTTTCTGCGCGCTAGCTAATGTGATCGGTTCCCTCACGCCAAGTTAAGGGGCCGGCCGGCTATGGTCCATGGCTACTAGCTTCAATAATGGTATCATCATAAACACATTCACAATCGTCTCATAGCCGGCTTAACAGACATATACCATAAGGCTCTTTAATACCGTTCTCTCATGAAGTTGACACAAGAATAAATTGACAACTGAAAAGCAATCAGGATTGGCTAATCTCCATGATGTCCTGGCTGATCGAGCTGTTTGTATGGGCTTTTCGATCACTAACTGTTTGCTGCAGTACTGGTTTTCTAGTTGGTGTGCTAGCTCGTTGTGATTGGTCTGATATAGTGAAATCCTCACGATTGGTAGACACTGTCTGTACTCTGTCCTTGGAAAAACACAAGAGCTCATCTTTTTTGCATTCTGGCCCATGCATGCATCTATTATGTAGAGTATCCCTGTAGGATATACTGAACTCATATATCTGCAGTATCTAACTGCTTCAATCCTATGAAACTGTTTTCATGTCAGTTAGAAGCTCACAATATAAAATGATCATATTTTTCACAAGTAAAAAATCAATCCTCGGCCTCCAACCTCTAACTACCTCCCTGAGCAAAGCAGTGATGCTCTTTGCATTAAGATGTCACCGTACAAGTGAGAGGTCATTATCCTGCAGTCCACGGTGCTACATATACACGCACTTGTTATATTAGTCACCAAGGCTGACGAGAGCACAGTACTACTATAGTACTAGCTGCTGCTTATCCTGAAATAAAAAGTTGCTCAAGTTAGCTCTGCTTATCTTCAGGTTACAAAAGCAGGGAGCACACACTTTCAATCCTCAAATCCTACACATGTAGCGTACAGGATCACAATACAAACTTCCTTGATATTATTATTCCAAATGTCGATGAAATTGATGTGATCTTCCCCTCGAAAAAATAAATGATATGATCTTCCCCTCAAAAAAATAAATGATATGATCTGCTTAGGTAATCGTATATGATATCGTCAGATCGTAGGATTTGTCTGTCCACTTTTGATGCGTCCATGGTTAAGCATTCAAAAAATGTAGACGTAAAAAAAGCCTGAGAAGCCGTATGTGTCATCAAACACGGCAGTTGCCTCCCTCGCTACATTATGTGAACACATATCTCTTTGATAAGTTAGAATTAAGATGACGCAGGGGCTGGCAACTGGTAGTAATCAAAAGTATTGTGCAAGCTCACATTCACATACTTTTGGTCAAAACCAAACCCTACACACTTTGTTATTCAAGTTCCTAGCAAAGTTGCAAAAAGAACATTACACACATCATCGACAAATGGACAATATAAACTCTGAACTCTAGCTGGCTAGTATCCAAACAAATGAGAGAAGGGTAGCATGACCAGAGCCCCTTGCCCAATAGATGCTCCATCTGGTTGTAGCATTGGACAGTTTAGTAGCGGTTACCTAATCATGCAAGAGATAATCGCATATCTAATTCGTGGCCGGCTTTGGTAATTCTTGTCAACTGCCTCCCCATAATCATCATCTGAATGTGTGTCTAGAGAAAGATTTTCTTTTTCATTCTACCTAGAGAAGAGATTTGATGCTGCTCTGTCCATTTCTCTGCCTATGATATGCATGCATGCAGTGAACCTATCTATCATGCTGGTGCCTGGCCTTGCTGAAGGCTGAACCTACACATGGCATGCCTGGCCTCTGTGTGCCTATAGAGCTAAGCTAGGCTTGTAGCTGGGGTGCGTGTGCTCAGGAGGGGACCATTGCTTGTGTCAATTGGGACCCGTGAACCAGTCAGCATCTCTGTATCAAAGGCATCTCTGTAGCTAGCTGCAATACAAGTCAGATTGCAATGGACCATACTGTAGCTAGCTGCTGCAATTCCTCTACCTCCTTGCCTTCTTGTATTTTACATAACAGAATGTTGCGATGAACAGAGCAAAGCTGCAAGGGGCCGGTGCATTTTACTGCATCTACATCCTCTTCTCTGATCATCTGAACTGACTTCTGGAAAAGGTCTGGGAGCACATAAATATAACGCCCAAAGTTTTCTGTTACCCTGCACTGCAGCACTGTTTCTGAAATACATAGCATGTTTTTTTTTTGCGAAAGAATACATAGCATGGTTATGCATTGTTCTTCTGAGAGGGAAGTGCAACCTAATTATTAGGTTTGGATTAAAAATCAGACCAAACAATGGTTTCACAACAGGTGCTATAATTAATTAGATCAACTGAAACTGTGGCTTTTAAATGCCCATTGGACCCAAAGCACCATTTTCCAAAAGGAAACCGCAAAATACCCGGCGGATCAAAGCTGTTTTAATTTGGATGCCCTGATTGATATAATATATACTCATGGATTTATAGGAGAGTTGAACATATGTCCTTGTCCTATATAGGATCATGTCCTAGACAAAGAGCTTGCTGGTTTTGTTCTCAGAACTTGAAAAATGTTTGGTGACCAATTTCAAACGTAGAAATGGAAGTGAAAATGTGTGGGGTACAATTTCACACATAGAAATGGAACTTTGGTAGGTGCCAAATGTGTGCAGTAACCAGGAGACCAGTTGCTCCTCTAGAACCAAATAAAAGGCTATGAGGGTTATGGATGGTAGCACTAGCCACAGATGGATGGATAGGATAGATTCATAGACAGATGTCAGGCAGGCAGGCTAAGGCTAATGGATGGGCAAACTTGTTGAGCAGTAAATGTTGACAGGGCACAACAACAGTGGCACCATATCCTCCTTGGTGTATATGTGCAGCACTGTACTTGCCTAGGTTCCGGCCTTCCTGGCTCTGCACAAAGAGGGAAGCTTTGACCAATGTAAAAGTGCAAAGCGCCTAGGGTTCCTCCTTGTCCTTTGCAAGGCAGTGCTAGTGTACTGCTATGCAGGGCAGCAGCCTTGTGAGTTTAATGGCATGCATGTTCTACAATCTCATCTTTTTATTGATTTCCCATCTTACCCACGCACATGCTTATTAATTAGATAATATTCCTGTTATTATAACCAAGTGCAAGGAAATTGATTAGTACTTTTGCTTAAGAAAGTTACCAAACTACTCTTACATGTATTTATAGCTAAATAAACAACATGATGTGCTTGTTCCAAAAACAAAATTAGGAAGATCGATAGAGATCGATGGAGAGGGATGTCTTGCGCCTGAAAAACTTGTCATATATGGGTCATGCATTGCACTGCATTCCTAGGCTTATGGCTGACTGATATAGTTGCCGGTATGAACAAGGATAGCTCTGCCCGCTGCTGTCGGCTGCTTCATGTCTCAGTCGTTTTTATGCATGCGTTTACATGCATCATATGCGCTATCACCGTCGGTGCAACGAAAAAGCCTAAGAGTTGCGGGAACTTGTCATTCTTGGTCTCTATCCGGAGGCAACTTTTCCACGTATTTTTTGTGCCCAAAAATGCATGCATCTGCATCCGCTCTGGCGACCGACAGAGACGCCGAATTGTTAGGTCCATTTCGTCCATGATTATTGACATGTACACGCACCATGATATCGATCCACTGCTTTCTAGCAGCTGTTCTAACACCTGAAAACTTGCCAGCTTATGGATATATATAGATGGACCGATGGACGGAATGTGGCAGCTGGCACCAATCATGAGTCATCAAAAGGTCCTAACATCTGGCCGGCTTCATGCTTCCATCTCCCTTTCACAGATATGTTTAAGGTGAACAAAGTAGATGGTGACAATGTCTAAGTATAGCAGTTCGCCTTTTGCAAAGCTAAAAACAATTCTAACTAATTATCTATTGTCACAAGTACTTTATTTGGATCATATATACAGTCTATTTATATGGTAAAAGTTGATGAAACTGAGATGAATATAGATGAAGGCCCTTGTCAAGTTTTTTAGGGAAATCAAACTAACAGTATGTATGGATTTGTTCACCTCTAGTAAACTTCTGTTATGGAACAACATAGGACAATGAAGGTGCAGTAGGGGAAGACGCAAAAAAAAAAAAAAAAACCCTGTTAGGACTTGGCTTCTTATTACCGTCTTTGAATTTAATATATCCCACAATGCAATATTGTTTAATATAGACATATATTTAAGTGTTTGACAGAGTCTAAGATCCCTAATTGCTCTCTGCATATTCAAGGATGGATATACCCTCACCTAGAGCTGCCAAGATGAATTAAACAACACACATAATAGTTCCATGGGAGGAAATTTCCATTGTAATTAATAGCAAGCAAATAAAGAAGTGGATCTTGCTTGTGTGGCACAAACACTAAAGCATTTGTTTAGTCAGCATTTGACAAGACTTGTTTGTCCAGGTGTGCTTTAAAATAATAAGAGCACAATCAGTGCATTGTTTAGAGCCTTCTGATCCTCCGGCCTACAAGCCATTATATTTTAGTGACAATATATAACTGCTGGTAGTTTGGATGATGGCATGGTTAAGATGGCAAAAAATAGTTTATACCACCATGATGGCGATCTAGTTGGTTAAGTCAATTTAAGTTAATCTTATGTGGACTTTGGATTTTACCGTGAGATTTTTATATCAATTTGTCTATACCGTGTGTTAACACATCACTAGAGCCATTCAGAAACCTCCATGAACCAAACCAGATATTTGTATTAAGCTTCACACGCATGAATGCTACTTTCTCTTCTCTTCACATGTACATATATACTAGGGATCGGAAGAACTTACTCGCTCAGTTTAAACAATTTGTTTTCTGTTCACAGTTCCTTTTAGCTTCACATTAAAACTTCATAGCAAGTAGATACAAGTTGAAAAAATAGGCTCCTGACCCTGGATAAGAAAAGAAAGGATATCTACAACAATTAAATTATTCATGTATAGGTTTTCTGATTCTTGTGCAGATCTGTCTGAGGCATAGAACAAGATTTGCTTCGCACATGGAAACCAAACCAACAAACAGGTCCAGATCATCTGGTAAGTTTATAATAATTTAATCGCTGATTATGGAGACTAACAATAGTACTAAAGGCTGACAAGGTTGATTTGTCCGGTAAGCGGCAGCCACGTGGCGCGCCCGGGACACCTAATTCAAAGAGAAGCTTCTGTGTGATTGAAAGCAATCAAAGAGGAAGACGCATATAATATAGCGACAAATACAAATGCGCTAGGAAAAAGAAATGGTTGGGGAGGAAGGCTGAGTAAGCAAGCAGGAACAGATCAAGAGCCCCCACACTAAATTCAAGGACCATGACAGCAACTGCTACTTGCCTACCATTGTCATTGTGTGGTGTGGCTAATAATAATAATTGATCACCACACGTCACCGCGATATCAGCAAGTGCTTAGTAGCTAATCAAAGAGCTATATAATTTATTCAAGAAAATTTACAGAATGACAAATTGGGAGGTCCACTATATATGTTTTGCACCTTATTGGTTGATTGATATATAGAACCAGCTTGTCTCGAAAGTTCGAACAATTTCTAGATCATTAGTAGAGGAATTTATTTTCCTCTGCTGTATAATTTACAATGCTTAAATTGATTGGAAATTTCATGGATGTTCTTGGCCATATACCCTGTAGGAATATCATAACCAGCCATTAGTTACACCAAAAGGAGAGCTTACCAAGGTAGCGAAAGAACAAATTATCGATCAAAATAATCATGTCGATAAGTTTATCTTAAGCCCGTTTGAATAAGATATCGACTGTGGATGGTTGCTGA
>JAZFNS010020001.1:1140090-1155258 GCA_037127165.1 Alloteropsis angusta | reverse complement strand
AGGCCTGTCTCGGACAGTTGAGATGTGAAGGGTGGGAGCTTTCACATCGCCTAGAGAGTGCGAGCGGAAGATTGACTTGGAGTCGGGAACCTGGTGCGCTAGGGTTGCCCGTGGTGATTGTGAGGATGGTTTGGGTTGGAGATATCTTTTATGAGATGCTGCTGCTGCATAGGAGACCTCAACTATATTCCTTGAATATTTTGATATCCTTTAGAGTAGGCCACCTTAAAGCTTGCATACAGATGGTGACGTGGACCTGTCCTAATCCTTGGGGGCAGTTTGTGAATGACAAGTGAATACCCGAGGTGCAAGGCCAACTCCGGTAGAGTTGGTGAGAGGGTTGTTGTGCTATGCTCAAGTGCTGCTTGTGGAGGTGGCGTCCTAAAGATAAAGATGGCTTGAAGCGTAGTTACCGATGCGTTGGTTTTCTTATTGTCGCTTAGCCCAAGGGGCTTGTAATTGCCGTTATAACCTTGTTGTAAAGCTAACTCTGATGATTGTTTTCGTTATACGGATGTGATATTCAGCTGAAATGAGTTCTGTACGTGATAGCTGTTGATTCTGGGACTATCACAGTGGTACAGGGATTCGGATTCTCGTTTCTAAGAATCCAAGTCGTTTCACAAACAAAATTCAATCAATTCGAATTCAAATGAATTTGAACTCAAATCAAATTGAACCAAACAATAAAACAAATAGAACAACACGAAAACAATAATGCACTTATCGTGACTAAAAATATTTTAATGTGATATTTAATTATGCTTAAAATCCTAGATAATTCCAATTAATTCCTAGAAAATTTATTGAAGCCTTAAATAAATCCTAGAAAATTCCAGACATGTTTCTAAAATTTCTTGTGATGAAAATTAGGGTGTTACACAATAGAGGAGTAATGTCATAGTACCTTCTCTAATATCTATACATAGCCTCGAAGAAAATCATAGGCTCGTACATCGCTAGGCCGCCGATCGCCATGCTTTATGAGATGACAATCCTTCTCGGCATGCTGTGGAATAGCTGCAACATGCTTGGTTGATGCACCCTCACTTTGCCTACATCTCCAACTTGTCGGAGATGTTTGCTTTGCATAGGTTTCTGTACTTGTTGCAGTAAAGCCCTAGTTGGACAACACCGCGACGATGCTCACATCGTCTGACTCCGAGCATTTTATCTGCATCAGCCTGAACATTTTGACTGCACCACAACACCAGTGTAGTCGTCGCCCGCTAGTGCGTACCTGAACAATGGACAACAATGCAATGCAGTCTTGGAAACCACCCTCTTTGTCAGTCACAACAATGCAATGCGGTCTTAGAAACCACCCTCTCTGTGAGGCATTGAATCAAATAACGCCAATGCTCTGCTCATCTTCTCGGATCCCAACCTCGCATCTGCCGAGATGAGCACAACGTTGTGCACATGGCGCTGATGTAATATGAATATAGATCTTAGTCGCGTCACCTGGTTTCAGAGATGGAGATGAAGTCGCTGACCTGATAGAACACACAACAACGATGTAGTGTAGCTGCCATGGAGAGAGGTAGCCGCATGCGCATGGCCGTGTGCGAGGGAGATGTCCATGGAACGTGGTGTACGCCCGGAGACTTGCGATGAAGAACGTCCTCTAACTACCGCCGAAAACGGGGGACCAGGTGGATGTTAGATGTTTCCGTTTTGTTCCGAGTCAAACTTATCTTACATTGATAAGATTTAAGTTGAAAAAATATACCTAAATCCACTGTGGGAAAGCTATATCCCCTATGAAATAAATCTTGATGGCACGATTGTTCCGTTCTGTAGATGTTAATTAAAACATCTTTCAAAACGAGAGAAAATTTCTTAGAAACAAAACATAAACATCAAATTAAAACTGATGTTAAAGAGGGGTTAACTTAAACATCAGATTGAAACATAAACATCAGAAATTTGCTTAAATTATTATGGAAAGGAGGGGTTAACAGGTAGTCAAATAAAAAAAACGAGTACGTACCCTATTCTCTCGCTTGTGTGGTCAAGTTTTTTTTTTAAAGGTCACGGGGGGAAAAGCTCCCCACCTGAGTTTCGTTTCAATGATCTTCCGGCCGTGGCCGGCAACATGTTCTTACAGAGCGCGATAGGCATCATAAATTTGCTTAAATTATTATGGAAAGGAGGGGTTAACATGTAGTGAAATAAAAAAACGAGTACGTACCCTATTCTCTCGCCTGTGTGGTTAAGTTTTTTTTTCTTTTTTTTTGTGTATATGTGTGTGTAAAGGTCACGGGGGAAAAGCTCCCCGCCTGAGTTTCATTTCAATGATCTTCCGGCCGTGGCCGGCAACATGTTCTTGCAGAGCGCGATGAGCCAGCCCATTGCCGGCGGGGGGTGGATAAGCATGTGGTGTATTACATTGGAGACAAGACAACAAGGAGCACCAGGAGTCGACAATGGCCGGGCTCGAAAGCCTCGGTGCATACGTCGAACGCCAACATTGCAAAATCTGCAGCGGCGGCGGCGGCGGTCCCAAGCCGCCGCTCCCAGGGTCAGTGCATCTTGCCGCCGACGTGCACCGGTGCTCCTCTCTCGACGCGTCGTACCCCAGACCGGCGCTTCCATGGCCTTCTTCGCCGGTCAAGCGGAGGCTTCTCACCTCTCGCGTCACAGGGTCGCACAAGTTGTGATTCGCCGTGTCGGGGTGGCGGCTCACCACGACGAGGAGGCCGGCGCCGTGGCATGGCTTGCGGCACACCACCCTGCTCGTCGACGGTGGCGGCTGCGGCTGTTGGCGGCCAGCTCCGAGGTCACCCGAGCACGACTCCAGTGAGGCGACGACCGACGCGCCGGCGCCGCCGTAGCTGTGCAGAAATATGATGGGCACGGAGCGGTCGCTTTGGACCATGGCGCGCCAGCTCCTGCACACGAGCTAACTTTACGTGTTGGTACTAGGCCGGAGCCGGACCTTAAGGGCGGAACAAGCCATGAGGCCCACGGACGCACATCTGGCGGCCCATTTAGGTCCTTGGGTCTTATCGTGATTTCCTCCTCCTCGAAAAAAGGTACGGCAGTGCTGTTATCAAACTTTTTTTTAAAAAAAAAGGTCAAACGTTTTTTTTTTAGTAATCGTTCCAACAATTGTTCTGACACTTTTTCGGAAGCAATTGTTTTGGAATAAGGGGGTGTTTGCTTTCTTCATAGATTATATAATCTACTCTCTTCATCTTGAAATATATGACATTCTAGTTTTGTTCTAAGTCAAACTAGATAAACTTTGACCAACTTTTTAAAATAAGAATAATAACATTTATGACATACATAGAGCATCAATAGATTCAATATGAAATATATTTTTACATTTTATTTATTTGATTTACTAAATGTTAATACTTTTTTATGTAAACTCGGTCAAACTTTTAAAAAGACAAATCCAGAATGCCCTTTATTACACGACATAGGGAGTAGGTTATGGTTGTAAGGTAACATGGTAAGATCATCGTGAACCATAAAGGCCGTGTTTGTTTCCACTTCTCTCAACTATATTATTCTAAGATAAGCGAAAATTTTCATGATTCATGATTGAGATTATCAAAATACCAAGAATAAACAAAAATAATCAAGGTGTTTGGTGGGATTCTCGTCTATTTTGTACGATAAGCTGATTATAATCTTTTTTTGGCTAATTATAATCAGAAACAAACGGAACCAAAATAATCTAAAATAAACTATCTATATGTAAATTATTTGATAGTTCATGATAATATTTTACCAAATTACCCGCAACCATAAGCTAGATTATATAATTCTAAATGAAAATAAGCGGAACACTAGGCCTCCTTGACCACACTAACAATCGTGCCGTGCAGAGTATCCCCTCTTGGTACTTGGTCAATGCCGTCAAGAAAATGACAGGTTCTGAGCAATAAAAAAAAGACTTATTTTATTTTCTCTTGACATTTGTATTAAGAATGTAGATCAATACATTAAATAGGTACAACCATAGCAAGCATCAACCACTCGATTCGAATAAGGTAGTATATGTAGCTATGGCTGCCATGAGTCATGGGGAGAAAAAAAGCAACAAAAAAAAGCACACGCCACCGTATGCATCCATTGCACTACAACTCACTGCATAGCATACACAAGTTCTGGTAACGACTAACAGGGCTGTGTAAGGTTTATACAAGCTGCCATGCAAAACCACGGGTTTACTCCTGCCCCTTCCAATGAATAAGCTTCAGCCATCAGCGTACACCCTGCCCCTATGAAGTGTGATTTGAGCAAGAAGTAAGCTGCTGAGGCACTAGACCCTGCCACTTGCATTGACAGCGGGCAAATTGACAGTGGGCTTCTGGAATACCCTTACAATTGCACTTCCATCCCCACCATCGTTGCCGACCCTCCAGGACCGATCCTTCTTCCTCTGTGGTTTCTTGTGGTGCTTGTGGGACGCCTCTTTCTTCTTCTTTGCGGCGGCTTTAGATCCTTCACTGGCCAAGTCGAAAGATTCAAGATCATCCAAGACATCTCTCATGTCCGGTTCTGCTGGATCAACTGTGTCATCATCCTCTTCATCGAAATCATCGTCATCTGATTCATTAGCTGCTGAAGTAGTAGGACCCTCGGCTCCGGTGGTTTCAACAAGTTCTGTTTCAGCATCTGTTACACCAGGAGGGAGTTCAAAATGTGGGATTTTACCATCGATGTAATCCTTCAGTATCTGTCGAGCAGCCCTGGTCTCATCAGGCAGCCCAGCATGGCTGACATGCCCCCTAGATGCACAATAGGCACGCAACAGCTCAGCTGCAGTTGGTGGCCGAGACTGCGATTCGTACGGCTTTGGCTTTGGCAAGGTGATTTTGTAGATCTGCTCGAGGATACTTCTTGGGACACGATCTGCCACCACCTGAATAGCTTCCCGGTGCTTTGTCATCCTATCAATCGGTAAAACACCACATGCCACCATCTCATGTCTTGAGCTTGAAAAAGAAGGGAAGACCAGACCAGGGCAATCACAGAGAGTGAGCTCGTCAGAGATTATCAGTGTCTGGAAATGCTTAGTCTTGCCAGGTGTGTGAGTGACACCAGTCCTCTTCTCACCAACCAAAGCATTTATAGTGGAACTCTTTCCAACATTTGGATAACCAACAAATCCAACAACTACATGCTTGCCCACTGACGAAACAGAATCTGAAGAACTGACATCAAGCTCCTCTTCAGCAGTTGAGGTCCTCCTTTGTGCTACGATAGATTCTGCTTCAGCTTGCAGCCTCGTCAAGAGTTCATCCCTGCCATATATCTTGGTATCCAAATCATGCGAAGCAGATTCTTCTTCAGAGTATCCACTTAACTTTTTGCCTTCAAGTGTGGCAGTAGCGGCTTTAGCTGACCAGAAAACATAGAGAATATCGCGTGCCTTAAAATAGTCAGCCCATCTCTTCCTGCATTAACAAACACACAATGATGCTAGTTCTAAGGCAATAAAGGTAGCATACAATCAAGTCACACGGAAAAGGTGCGGACCTTATATTTAACGGCAACAGATCAGCCTTGTTAACAAGGAGCATTGTTCTCTTGTGTTCATCAATTTCCTTTGCATATGCCTAGAACAGAGAAAGCCATGTTACAAGTCAAAAGTGAGGCAGTACAATCACCAACAAAGAACATAAGGTGTGAACTATGGAACTGTGTGGATACAGATCTTTCAAGAAAGCACAACAATGGTTCAGAAATACATAATTTACATTCCTGGAAAACAGAAGTCATGGAAAGTCTGTTCTAATGCAGAAAGGAAAAAACAAGATCAATCACATTCTAGGTTTAATAAGGAAATAAAATTTCACATGGAAGATGTCTTTCTCTTTCATTTGCCACAAGGGCATAGTTCCACATTATCTAATGACACAGAAAACTGATTTGCTTCTCCCAGAAATACAGGGAAAGCATAGCCCTCCAGTTGGGTAGAAATCGCAAAAAACATGGATAAGAAGACTAATGAGGGAGGAAGGTCTGAACAAACACATGGACAGAAGTACTGGAGCAATTCTACTCGTACTGTGTGGTTGTGCACAGTGTAAATTGAACAGACTGAAAGCAGGATAGCCACCACCATTTTGGTTGGCTTACAAGCTATTCCATTGGGAACAAAAATAAACCAAAATCACAATAAGCAATACCTCAAGGTCGGGGCAGCGGTAGAATAAGGGATCTCGAGCATCAACCACCATGACCAGCTTCATGGAAGAAACGAAAACAGTCAGTAATTTGCAAAGAAAACAGCGTCACAGGATATCAAGTTTCAATCGAAATAGCATGAACATAACAGAGGACAGCAGAGGCGCACACTTCAAGTAGATCATATATAATAGTACAGCAGAACAGCAGAGCAGCACATTTCAAGTAAACCATATATAATTCAACAGCAAAATACAGAAATCAGTGTTAAAATATGGAATACAGTTTGCAAGGGACGCCTAAAATCAGCAGTAATTTGCTAGAGTAGGTTCATGAGGTCCAGTATGAGCACTCAATCGGGCAGAAAGATTAGTAAGCAATCAACCACATGTGACCATTAAAGAGGAGAACTCACCAAATCACTGCGTTCAAGCACTCTCCAGAGCTGCCTCCAGATGTCAATATTCTTCTCGAAGGGCGTCAGGACAAGCTTGTCATTCTCTTCCAATCTGCAGAGAAGATTGCCATAATCATCTACCTACTCAAAGCCATTAATTTGAAAAAAAAAATGATGCTCAAAGATGCGTTAAGAACTCCAGGTCCAATTCTAATATAAACACATACTGTTCTGACTTTAAGTCAGGTCTATAGATTATCATGAATGTATATCTGCAACAGAACTGGTCCCAAAACTAACATAGTACCTTATGCAATAACGTCAAGTAAGAGATATATCTGTAGCATAAAGCTCATAGGCTCACTTCTCTTACGCACTTGTTGATAATACATAATTCAGTAGTCATAGTGTAGTAAACAAATATGTAATCTTGCAATAAAATACCACTTCAACTAAACAGCTATAAGCATCATCAACAGAGTTGAGTGATAGTACAGCTCAGAACCAACCTCGCAAGATTCCTGCGCCACACCAGGAACGCCCGCCTCTCGTTCGCGTCAAGCTCCTCTACGGTCATCTGATTATGCCATGGTGGACTGCAGGCACACACACAGGACTCGCAGTCAGAAAAGGGACAATCCTAAAACCACACACACACACAACAGCAACACCATCGATGATCGAAACCGCTCACCGCCGCGGGACCCTGAGGCTGCCGGCGTGCAGGGCCTCCTGCTCCTTCCGCTGCCGCCGCCTCTCCTCGGCCGTCTCCCCCGTCGCATCCCTGCGCCCACAAAAAAAAATCCATTACAAATTCAGAATCCACAGCAGGCGAGAGCACGCAAATCCGGCGGGGGGGCGGCCACTCACAGGTCGATGACGAGGTCGGAGTCGGAGGAGACGGAGGCGGCCTCGGCGAGCTGGTCGGCCTCGGCGGCGCGCTGCAGCACGGCGTCGATGTCGCTGACGTCGATGACGGACTCGAGCGGCATCGCGCGGCGGCGCCCGAAGGCCAGCGCCTCGCCGCGCTCCTTGGCGGCCGCCGCCGCCTTGTTCCGCTGCCGGATGAGCGCGCGGCCCAGCGCCTCCCCCTTCTCCTTCTTGCCCCCGCCCGCCATCGCCTCGAGCCCCGCAGCGCCGCGAGGCACCGGGAAAAAAAACCTAGCCCCCTTGTGCCCCCGGAGAGAGAGACGAAACCGTGGAGGCGGAGGGAGCGGTGGCTAGGGTTTTGCGGCGACGCGGAGGAGAGGAGAGGAAGGAGACGAGATGGTGGGCGGCTTGGACTCTTGGAGCAATCCCTTTTCTCCGCCGAGTGGGTCACTGACGCGCGGGGCCCACCTGTCGGATTGCGTACGCAGTGACGCGCCCAACCTGTGTTTTCTGTTCATGTGTACTGTTCGCACCCGTCTCCTCTAATCCATCCTCTAAATTGAACTAGCAATGGTGTCTGTGCGTTGCTACGGATAATGACCACTTGTTTTTTAAACGAGCTAGGCGTGTTTGGATCCGCTCTGCTCCAGACTTTTTAGCTCTGCTTCAACAATTCCAAGCCAAACACCACCAGCTCCACGTTTTACAGATCCACGAAAAAAGTGAATCTGGAGGCTTACTCCACGTTTTTTGTAAAGCTCCTCAAGAGGTGCTCCACATTTTGCAACTCCACGTGGAGTGGAGTTGGATGGATCTGATCCAAACACGCCCCTAAAGCAAGTAACTTGCTTTCCAACTCAGATCCGGAGACGAGACGAATCAGCAAGCTCGGCGACTGGAGTACCTTTTATCTAGTCGTGGTTGTGGTGCCACACCTCGAGTTTCAGTCAGGTCAGCCTGGTCACCCTAATGGAGGAGGGCAAGCTCGAGGATGCCTCGCCTCGGCCGACCTGACCAGGTGCAAATGCAACATGCATGTGGACGCGGCCCATCTACTCCATCTCAAAAGCGATAGGGTGCAGGCTTGTATTGACAAGCTCCAGGAAACACGAAAGTACATACGCGCCACATGTCATCAACAGGTGTTATGGCCACCTAGGCGCCGCCAAGCTGCTGCAGGGCCATATCCTTTCCTGGCTGCATACAAGCTTAGCACGTCGCTACCGTCCGTGTGCTTGAGGTCACGCTGAACTCTAATTTAAGAGAGAAACTTATGTAGAGTTGGAGTTCTGGTTGGACTTTGATTTAAAGGACCAATTGGATCCACATGTCACGATGGGTCGAAAAAGAAGAAGAAGCAATCCTCTCTTTAGATATAGACTAGTATATATGCCCGTGCATTGAAACGTGTAAATTAGATAAAGAAGAAAGCATGACACAAAATTAAAGTTTGTTCTAAACCATAATATGTGAAAAAAAAGAAGCGATCTTAACCCGATACGGAAACTAATATAAAAAACAATCCCAACCCGATAGGGAAACTAATATCAGGAGTTGTAATCGTGGTTAGAGTTTGAGGGGCCAAGTTGGACCCACGTGTCACGACGGACTTAAACTTGGACCCACACGTCACGGCGGACCAAAAATTGAGAAGAAGCGATCTCTCTTTAGAAATAGGTATAGGTATAGGTATAGATATTCCTGCCTGCTCATCACGATTCAACCTTATTCATCCAACTTTCCACCACCCATTCTTTGCACCTCCTCCCGACCGCGATCCTCCCTGGTGCCGGCCGGCCCTTCCTCCCCTCCTCCTCGGCCAGCTGCCCTTCCTCTAGGCAGCGAGAGCAGCGCGTCCTCGATGAGAACCGCGATGGGCTCGCCGTAGATGACGTGGCCGCCCATCCGCCCACGACGCCGCAAGCGGCGCGGCACAGCGCGGGGCGCACCCGCCGCTTGCTGCCCGTCAAAAGCACGTACCGCATCGCATCGTGCAGCGCCTTGGGGGCTCCCCAATCGGGATGGCGACGTCCGGTGCGCAGTTGACCGCCGCCGCGCGCCTTCCCATGTAGGCCTTGAAGTCGAACTCCATGGTCGCTGTGGCGGAGGCGGCTGTTGTGGCCACGAGGGCGGGGAAGCGGCGCTGGTGGTGCATTCTAGATTCCTCCAATAATTATTTCAAAGAAGATATCTATGTATGTTACCTTTTTTTACACTCGGATTATTCTCTTCATCTCCCGGCTTTAATTTCGAGGAACTTTGAATCCACCAAGTCCTCTTTGGCAAAATCATATTCATCTTTGATGAGATTAGGATCGCTGGGCTGGAGTGGAGAGGGTGTCAGGTTATGACCTTAACCCTTAGAGAAGGGTTGCATTGTCGAAGGTCCAGTAGTGGTGCTCGAATTTAGAGAAGGTCAATGGCCGCATGCGAGCTAGATGACACTTGAGGGCACGTGGGCAGAGAGGTGGAGACCCATTGAAGATGCTTGGGCAGGGTGACAATGAAGACCATGGATGCAAGAAGGGCGAGGAGGTGGTTGCTGCACGTCGGTAGGTTCTTGACGAAGTAGAGATCCTAGCCCGCCATGGTAGGGGAATGACTTATTTAAGCAAGGGCTCGTAAGCTTAGACGTTAGAGGTTAAAAAAACTGTGTAAGCCGCTAAAAAAAACACTAAGTGCATTGTATGTAGCTCCACTTTCTCTGTAATGGACATCCCCTCTATACACACACATATACAAAGTTCGAATCCTAAGAGGTTGATGTAATCGTGGTCGGCTTCTAAATCGATCCGGATCCAAGTCCAGGTAGGAGGTGTCCAGCACTGTCCTTGTCCTACCAACGTTTTCTTCCATGCAAAGTCAAGCGGTCTACTAAGTCTATTCTAGATGTGTTAAAGGTATCAATGTGCCAAATATGATTGGAATTAGGATTAGTAGAGAGCAAGTGTGCGAGGTTTAGGAATAGAACTCGAGACAAGCAAGTGGCAGAGGGTATTATGTGCAATTCTGGGTTTTCAGAGACACAGAGAGAGAAACAAAAAGGCACAATAACTGGCAAAGCCTATACAATGAGTCCAATAACATGGAACTAACAACAAGTGAACAAAAGCACCAAGACAACCAACAAGCCGTGACAACAATAAAACTTCGTGCAACCAAATTCGTCCACGAAGAGTGTATAGTGGAAGGAACTAAGCATATCAGCGACTGCATTGTTCAAAATCTTAGCCACCGTTACCTCTCACTTTAAGACTGGTGTTGAAATTAACAAAGCATATTTAAAGAAACTGTTAGAAAATTGGAGAATATACATGATCCTAATTGCCATGCTTCATGATGAAGTGTAGAATACTCTGTAACTAGATATTTTAGCATGGTAGAAATATGAGAAAGAAAAAAAGAATGAGGAGAGTTCTAGAGTTAGGATATTTTGTATGGAAGAGTGAAATGTGCCACTTGGCAACATTCCTCTGGTCATGTACTCCTCTAAATAGGGGTGCCATCCGTCCCCAATTAGCAATGCCAAGGATGCTAAGTAGGAGCCATTTAGATGCTATAGGTAGCCACCATGGAAGAGTAGAGTGTCTAGGGTAACCGCATAAAGAGTATAAAGTCATTCTGTTGTAGAGTAGAGTGTGTAGGGTAACCACATAAAGAGTATAAATGCTCTGTTTAGTTCCTCCCCAAAAATTTCACCCATCGCAATATAGAGAATCTTACATGCATTAATTATTAAATATAGATGAAAAATAACTTATTATATGGATGGACTGTAAATTGCAATCTAATGAGCCTACTTAATCTATAATTTGTAACATGATGCTATAGTAACCATCCGTTAATTATGAATTAATTACCCTCGTTATATCCGTCTCGTGATTTTCAGACGAGATCTGCAATTAGTTTTATTATTAGTCTACGTTTACTGTTCATAAATGAAAAATTTTCTTCAGAAAAAGTTTTTGCAAAAAATCTTCACCAAACTTAACATCCCCAAAGTCGTTCTATTGTGAATAAATAGTTGAGTTCTACATAGTGCTCGTCTCTCATGTTGTTGTCAGTGAGCTGATGGCGACGTAGATCATGGAGGGTGGTGGAAGCCCGGCGAAGGGCAGCTTCAACCATGGGTAACGGTGGCGGCAGCCGGGAGAAAGCGAGATTTGGGGACTTCCATGATTTCCTTCTCAGAAGTTTTTTTTTCTCGCGTAGAAGATGATGGTGCGATTGCAATCCGTCGTTCGCTGTAGGTCAAATAGTGCACGAGGCCACATACATCCTGCCTTGCTGATGTTACTTTTTTTAATTTTTACCTAAAAGAACCTAAAGCGGCGCTTAACCAACCCATGTAAATATACATACACAAAAATCTTATCTTTACAAGCATTTTAGTAAAATTGGTCCCTGATCTTCAAATTAAGAAAGTCACTACAAGTTTATCACAGTCAACGTATATAGCATGCCTGAAAATAGCGCCAATTAATTTCTATAATAAATTTAGGAAAATAAAAGGTTATGTGCTGATGCAAAAATCGAACCTAGGTGTATTTTACAGGGTCCAACCTTTTCCCTATATGCACGTACACTGATGAACATGGCCAGAGTATTGGCCCCACGCTGTCAGTGTTTTGGCGGACTCCTGGGAGCCTCTTATTTCCACTTTCCCTTTAGCGTACGCCAGTACAAGGGTCCCGTGCGTTGGATCCAAACATGCCTAATTCCCCGTCCGACACGCTGTTAGTGTTTTGGCGGACTCCTGGGAGCCTCTTATTTCCACTTTCCCTTTAGCGTACGCCAGTACAGGGGTCCGTCTGATTGGATCCAAACAGGCCTAAATCCCCGTCTGAATGGGATGGATGGATATAATTTTGTCGACAGAGAGCTTATGATTCATTCATGAACGCTAAAAATACAGTATAAAAACACAAGAAAAATATAGAACAAATCTACTCTTCCGAATATACTATGCAGCTTGATCGGAATTCATTCAAATTCAGCTAAAAAAGAAAGAAAACTCATTCAAATTCATGAACAAGAATGTTGCAGGTTTGTGATGCAAACCTGCAATGATCATTGTCCCTGCAACAAAAGCTTTAGAGTCCTGCGAATTATAATAAAACAGCAAAATCCGCATACTCAACAAAGTAATAAAATCCAAGGTTTAATACCATACATGTATGAGGTCCATACAACCATTCAGTTTAAGCATACTCCAGTACAGGTACAAATTCAGCCTTACTAACCAAATTGCACCAAACTAGAAGAACCAGATAGCAATGTAATTCGTAAATAAGAAGAAATGGACACTCTGGTTCAAGTCCATGAGAACTTTGATAATCTGAGAATATGGTGCAGGCCTAAGCACGACCTGACGTTGATTACGACCCTCCTTCTAGCCTAGTCATGACTTTGTCCACATCATAGTGGCCATCGTCCACGGCCTCATTATAGCCAGCGTTGTTCATGATGGTCAAGAGGGTCGCGAAGTCAGGAGCCTGGAGGCGCGCCAAGTTCTGGAACTGCTCCGAGACTTGGTCCGTGCTGTACCTGTTCCCCATCATGATCCTGAGGAGCATGGTGGGATCAGGCGATTCTAGGTTCAGTATGCTGTTGTAGGCGACCTCGCCAATGTTTTCCTCGTCGTCGTTGGACGCCACGGTGGGCCAGTATATCTCTCCTGCAGGGTTGCTGATTGGCACACCGATGTTCTCGTTGTTCTCACTGGTTGCGCTGGATGGCGCCATGATGCCTCCATCGGTACCTTCCTGCTTGCCCTTGGTTGAGACAAAGCGCCCTCTATAATCTCTTGGAGGACACTTCTGCATCAGCAGATCTTACTTACCGAAAAAAGTAGAAAGAAAACAAGATTGGGGACAAATTGATACTTTCACTATGGACCATGTCCAGACCCTGTCCAGAGTTAAGTGGAACATACCTTAACTTTGAGCGCATTTTTCTGCCTTGCCTCTTGGGCACGACGGCGATGTTCACGGAATCGAATTATAGCATCGTATTGCTTTTCGCTTACAAAAGCTGGTGCGCCACCAGGTGTAATAGGTGGGAGCAGCTTCCGGCCAGCAACCTATATTTTGAAAAGGAGAATCAATAAACATTGAAGAATTATCAGTAAGCCATACGTCACTATGACAGACAAAACCCCGAACTAATACTCCTGCTCTACTCTCGTGATATTGAAAGTAGTATGGCAGGATACTGGAGGTCATCTTTTTATCTGCCCGTTAATGCCATTGAGACGTGTGTAAGCACTGAAAGAAGTTTCCGAGTTTGAAATAATTTGGAAGAATAAGTATGAGATGTCTGCAATTTAAAAGTCAAGCTGGTGCTAAAGTAGGCTTACATATATACATCCTTCACCACATTGTTTGCATACATCTAATCTAATAATGAAAGAAGCTCACATAAAATGAACTTAGAAAAAAAATCCAGTGATCTTACATTCTTACTATTGCACACAAGTCGAGAATGAAGTCTTTCGCAAAAAATAAGGATTAAGCCAAAATAACATGCACTTGTTAAAGGTGATTACATCATAATTAATTTAAACTAAATGTTCACTAAAAGGAACTGAATAATCATCTCATTCAATGAGAAAATAGGCTGTATTGCATATGAGGATTAGGATAGTTGTTAGAACCATGAACCATTAACTCAGTAAAAATGGACATTCAAAAAAGAGTTGTGTTATGCCTTTAGTCCATAATATGTAGTTGACTTTGTTTGTTTTCAAGAAAATGAGGTTGAAGGAATAACTTACCATTGGCTGACTAGCACCCATCTCAGACGAGCCATTCTCCACAGACATATTCGGTACTGCAGGAGCAGCGCACCCAGATGCCTTTCCTGTGTTCCCTGGATCCCACAGAGCAGCTACTGTTACATTTCAATATCTAGAAAATCCATCAAGATTCCTTAATGAAAAAGAGATGAACTAAAAGTCTAAAACATAAATGAATGATTAAGTACTAGACCAAAAATCCATCCACGCGTAACAAAATCCCAATAACAACATGAAAAAAAAAAGCTTTCCAAAAACTCTGATCAAGTCAGTTATTCGAATCTATTTTATGCTTTTGTCAAGACTGTTTCCACTAAACTCTACTAAATCAACTAGAAAACCATGATTTTAGTATGTAGATGACTATCGGTAGTATTGTCTTGTGCATGCACCTAGTCTAGCCAGTTAAATCTATTCATGAAACACAATAAGGACACTCAGATGAAGGTCCTGGATTTTCTCCTCCCCTTTTTTTTTTTTGGTTACAAAATCCATCATCTTTATCAGGAAATTATACAAAATGACATTAAATTCAGTGCTCAAATAAGATTTATATCAGATCAAGGCCTATTTGAAGTGCAGGAAATTCTCAGCAAACAGTTATATGCATCAATTCCTACCACGAATGTGACTACAGGTCACTCGATACATGGACTCAGAATTGATATAGATCAGATTTGAAGCGGCCACAGATCATGGATCGTACATGTATAAAGAAAAGATAGAAATTAACCAATGAAAACGACATTTTATTAACACCAAACAATAAACGACATGTTCACAAATTCACATTACAATGAGTCCATGTTTGGTGAATCAAAGCCCATAGTAAAAGATATTAACATTTCGCAGATGCTTCACGTTTTATAGAATATCTAGCTTTTAAACTTATTGCCTACTGTAAACAAATAGAGTACATATTACTCACCTGTACCCTGACCACTAAATCATAGAT
>JAZFNS010020001.1:1118514-1130090 GCA_037127165.1 Alloteropsis angusta | reverse complement strand
CCTCGGGACAACCGCCGCCCTAGCAGAGGGTCGAGCTGGCGGCGGCCGGCGCGGCCGCCATCGCCCCTGGAGCTAATCCTAGGCTTCACCGCTCGCCGGCGGCGGCGAGGCGTGGTGGCGGTGGTGGTGGCGCTCCGCGACGAGTCGAGTCGAGTCGAGGTCGAGGCGAGTCTCGCGCTCGGGTCGGGTCGAGGCGAGGCGATGGGATCGCGAGGAGGGGAGAGGAGGTGAGCGGAGAAGACCCTGGGAGACTTGAGAATTGCGCGGGGGCGAGTGGTGGCCGGGGATTCTGAGGGAGGCTGGAAATGGGGGGAGGTCGGGGACTCGAGTGGAAAAAGCTCGGGCCAGCCAAAGAGGAGGCGGAGACGACGGACAGGGAGAAGGCGACGTCNTAGTGTGAAACACAAACAAGCTTTGTTTTTTGTTTTTGTTTTTTTTTTACTAAGCTGGTTTTGTCTGCTTGAATTTTTTCACTTCGGTCCTTGGTTATTTGTTTAAACGAAAAGAGGGAATCTTTGTGTGTGTTTATTGGAAATGCATAAACTCTCTTAATTTCAAATGTCGTCCTTTGATAGTAGGTTTTGTTACGTTGAAGGGGATTGAAGGGGTATAAATCCCTAACAAGTCAAAATCTCCCTTGATAACTTTCAAATCCATGGGGTTAGAAATAAGCGAACAAACCCTTAGTGGCTCCAACTTCATAAATTTGGCCAGACATTACAGAAAAACGCATGGCTAGTGCATTCTAGATTCCTCTTGTAAATATTTTGAAGAAGATAACTATGTATGTTCTACCTTTTTCTACACTCGGATTACTCTCTTCATCTCCCGGCTTTAATTTCGGGGAACTTTGAACCCACCAAGTCCTTTTTCGGCGAAATCATATTCATCTTCGATGGGATTAGGATCGCTGGGCTGGGATGGAGGGGGTGTTAGGTTATGACCTTAACCCTTAGAGGAGAGTTGCATTGTCGAAGGTCCGGTAGTAGTGCTCGAGTTTAGAGGAGCTCAATGGCGGCATGCTAGCTAGATGATTCCCGCGGGCAAGTGGGTAGATAGGTGGATACCGATTGGAGATGCTTGGGCAGGGTGACAATGAAGACCATGGATGCAAGAAAGGCGAGGAGGTGGCCGCTTGCACATGGGTAGGTTCTTGACGAAGTAGTGATCCTAGCCCGCCATGGTAGGGGAATGACTTATTTGAGCGAGGGCTCGGGATCTTAGACGTTAGAGGTTAAACAAATTGTGTAAACCACTCGATCTCCATTATGTGGCCACAAAATTTGAGTGTTAGGGGGCTCAAAAAACACTAAGTGCATTGAATGTAGCTCCACTTTCTCTATAGCAAACAAAGTGCCCCCTCTATACACACACATATATATACATAGTCTGGATCCTAAGAAGTTGTGATCGCGGTCGGCTCCTGAATCCAAGTCCAGGTGGTGTTCAACACTGTCCTTGTACTACCAACGTGTTCTTCCATGCAAATTCAAGCGATCTACTAAGTCTGTTGCAGATGTGTTTAAGGGTATTAGTGGGCCAGATATGATTGGAATTAGGATCAGTAGAGAGCAAGTGTGCGAGCTTTAGGAATAGAACTCAAGACAGATGAGAGGCAGAGGGTATTATGTGCAGTTCTGAGATTTCGAGAGACAAAGAGAGAGAGAAACAAAAAAGGCACAATAATCGGCAAAGCCTAGTACAATGAGTCCAATAACATGGAACTAGCAATAAGTGAAGAAAAGCACCAAGAAAGTCAACAAGCAGTGAACAACAATAAAACTTCACACAACCAAATTCGCCCACAAAGAGTGTATAGAGTGGAAGGACTAAAATATCAGCGACTACATTGTTCAAAATCTTAGTCACATAGGATGCCTCTCACTTTAAGATTTGTGTTGAAAAAATAACAAAGCATACTTGAGAAACTGCTAGAAAATTGAAGAATATACATGATCCATAGTTGACATGCTTCATGGTGAAGTGTAGAATACTCTAAAACTAGATACTTTAGCATGTAAAAATATAAGAAAGAAGATAAGAATGAGAAGAGTTAGAGTTAGGATATTTTGTATGGAAGTGTGTTGAATGTGCCACATGGCAACATTCACATGATCATGTACTCCTAAAAATAGGGGTGTCCTCCATCCCCAATTAGCAATACCAAGAATGTTAAGTAGGAGCCATTTTGACATGGCACATGTAACCACCATGGAAAAGTAGAGTGTGTATGATAACCACATAAAATGTGTAAAGTTCTTAGTTGAGTTCTACATAATATTGGTCTCCCATGTTGGTGTCAGTGTAAAGTTCTCGACTTAGTGTACGTTTAGGGTCCACAGAAGAAGTGATACCACACTACTTTGATGTCACTTTTAGGAAGTCAGTATCGGCTACCAGTTTCTCAATAATTGGCTTCCTCACTATGACGAGGAAGTGGAGGGTAACTTGGCCACCTCACACCACAAAGCTATATTCTTCTCTGCACAAGAACTACACAATATCACAACACAAAACGTGGTGAAGTAGCGATCATCTTTGTCAAAACATTTGGCATCCATTTCATCACATATTAGATTGTTCACATCCTAAAAAAAATTAATAGTTAGCCTCATGTGTATGAGAGACAATTATCAATGTCAACACATCTCACAATAAACAGTAGAGACAAAAACCTTGAAGACTGAATTCATCTCCCACACGAATTTAAACATCGATTGCTTCCTTAAGTCACTAGTGATTCGACAATTTTTTTTTACGAAAATATCAAAGATAACAAAATTAGGTGTAATCGTATCCTAATGTAATGGGACAGACCCATTCGACATTGTTAGTCTGGGCCTTATTGTCAAATAGCAGTTGACAAACTAGAGGTGCATGGCGAGCAGAAAACGATGACATGAGGCGAGGGCCAAGATTTTCACTGCCAAATGCTTCTTGAGAAATGTAATGGGACATACCCATTCAATATTGTTAGCCTGGGTTGGGTCTTGACAAACTCGAGGTGCACGACGAGCCGAAAAGGATGACATGAGGCGAGCACCATGTAATTTCCAACGAGAAGATGTCATGCTCCCTGTGTTGCCATACATCTGATTACCTGTGTTGATGGCGCTGGCTCAACATCAATGCTTCTGACTTGGTGCACATCTGATTCCCTGTGTTAATGACGACGACGTTGGAAGTGACACATGTCGCCAAACATCTAGCACAGTTGCCATGGCCTGCATCCGTTGAAGAAGTGACACATGTCGCCAAACATCTGGCACAGCTGCCATGGCCTGCATCCGTTGAAGACGGTTCAACCAACCTCTTCAGACCGGCCGGCGTGAAGGCATCAGGCCCGTTGAGCGTTGTCGGAGACCTTCTTTCCTTTGCGACGTAGGTGATGTATTTCGTCGAACACCAAGCAGAATCAAGAACCTTCACGAGTTGGAGATGGGCGCCGAGCCTCGTGCCACCGAGGTGGTGCACGTCATGTAACCAGAAGGCGTTCTCTCAGGGCCCCTACTTAGAGACATATACCCAGCTATAAGGTTTATTTCTGAGCTTAGCTCACTCACCCACCTATCAGGTCTCTCTAGTACTCATGATAACTCAGTATGTTAATATGTAGTCATGTAGATAAGGTCTTTACTACTGATGATGATTCATGAGGGTTACTGTGAACATATGTTGACCAGTGCTATAAAGTTTCTCATTCTTGTACATCATTCTTGCATTTACATGCTTTTCATCTTTTTTTGGCATTTGTGTTAATAATGTCGATCAGTACATCAAAGATAAGGGATTGGAGCAGACTCCAACCATAACAAACAATGTAGGTATGAAACATGGAAAAACAAACAGCAAACTACTGTGTGTATCTATCGTGCTAGAACTCAATGCGTACACAAGTTCTGAAAACGGCCAGCATGGCTGTTTCTAAGATTTTTACAGACTTTCATACAAAACCACAGTGTTGTTCTTGTCCCTTCAACTGAAAAGATTCAGCCATGAGTACTCCGTGCCTTGCCCATGTGTGGTTTAGTTGTGCAAGCATAAGGTTGAGGTATTAGACCCTGCCACTTGCACTGACAGCAGAGAAATTAACAACGGGCTTCTGGAACACCCTTACAATTGCAGTTCCTTCACCACCACCGTCGCCGAGTGCCGACCCGCTAGGACCGATCCTTCTTCCTCTGGGTTCTTGTGGGAAGCCTCTTTCTTCTTCTTCGCGACAGTTTTAGATCCTTCATTTGCCAAGTCAAAGGGTTCAAGATCATCCAAGACATCTCTCATGTCTGGCTCTGCTAGATCTGGATCAACTGTGTCATCATCCTCTTCATCAAAATCATCTGCATCTGATTCATTTGCAGTTGGTGAAGTAGTTGGGCCTTCTGATCTACGGTAGTATGTGGTAATTTTTCTCGTCTACGGTAGGGTATGGTAGTGCGCTGTTCAAACTTTTTTTAAAAAAAAGCTTTTAAAAATACAGTTCATACATTTTTCTTGTGAGAGAAATCGTTCAAACAATCGTTCCGAAACTTTTTTTGGAATCGATTGCTTTGGAATAATAACCATATCTAGATTATGGGGGTGTGTTAGTTCCATTAAATTTCTTTTGCGAAAAGAATCTTACCGTTTAGTAGTAGTAAACATAGACTAATAATAAAACTAATTACAGATCTCGCCTGAAAAACGTGAGATGAATCTAATAAGAGATAACTAGAGATAATTAACTCATTATTATCGACTATGGGGGTGTTTAGACTGGGGGAATGTGTTTTCAATAAAAGTCACATCAAAGAAAATGTAGGATTTAGAAGTAGTAAACGTAGACTACTAATAAAAAAATTACAGATCTAGTCTGGAAATCACGAGACGAAACTAATGACGGGTAATTATATGGTAGTTAACTAATAATTAGCAGATGATTATTATAGCATTATTATTGCAAAATATGGATTAAATATGATGATTAGATCCGTCTTACGACATACAATCCATTCATGTAATAGATTAATTTTTCATCTACATTTAATACTTCATGCATATAAGATTCTTTTGATGTGATTTTTCCGAAAACCCAATTCTCCCACCCCTATAGCACACTGTTGCAAATTATGGATTAAGTAGACGAAAATACCCCTATAGGCTATAGCACACTGTTACAAATTATGGATTAAGTAGACGAAAATTAGTCTCACAATGTACCGTCTATCAATGTAATAACTTATTTTCTTCGTCCACATTACATGCATCTAAAATTCTCTTTGATGTGACAAGTGAAAAACTTTTGATGAAACTAAACAACCCATATCATTCTGAAACCTTTTCGGCCTACCAAACAATCTATGACCCCCACTAACAATCGTATCGTCCAGAGTACCAAAAAGAGAACTTATTTCATCTTTTCTTGGCATTTGTATTAAGAAATAGGTACAACCATAGCAAGCATCAACCATTTGAATTTGGTAGTATATGTAGCTATAGCTGCCATGAGTCATGGGGTAAAAAAAAAGAACGAAAAAAAGCACACGCCACCGTATGCATCCATTGCACAACTCACTGCATAGCATACACAAGTTCTGGTAACGATTAACACTTTAACAGGGCTGTGTAAGCATTTTACAAGCTGTCATGCAAAACCACAGGTTTACTCCTGCCCCTTCCACTGAATAAGCTTCAGCCATCAGCGATTCAGCGTACAGTAAGAGGCCACATGCCCTGCCCATGTGACGTGTGTGATTTGAGCAAGTAGTAAGCTGCTGAGGCGCTAGACCCTGCCGCTTGCATTGACAGCGGGCAAATTGACAGTGGGCTTCTGGAACACCCTTACAACTGCACTTCCATCGCCACCATCGTTGCCGACCCTCCAGGACCGATCCTTCTTCCTCTGGGGTTTCTTGTGGTGCTTGTGGGACGCCTCTTTCTTCTTCTTTGCGGCGGCTTTAGATCCTTCACTGGCCAAGTCAAAAGATTCAAGATCATCCAAGACATCTTTCATGTCCGGTTCTGCTGGATCAACTGTGTCCTCATCCTCTTCATCGAAATCATCATCATCTGATACATTAGCTGCTGAAGTAGTAGGACCCTCTGCTCGGGTGGTTTCAACAAGTTCTGTTTCAGCATCTGTTACCCCCGGAGGGAGTTCAAAGTGTGGGATTTTACCATCAATGTAATCCTTCAGTATCTGTCGAGCAGCCCTGGTCTCATCGGGCAGCCCAGCATGGCTGACATGCCCCCTAGACGCACAGTAGGCCCGCAACAGCTCAGCTGCAGTTGGTGGCCGAGACTGCGATTCGTACGGCTTTGGCTTTGGCAAGGTGATTTTGTAGATCTGCTCGAGGATATTTCTTGGGACACGATCTGCCACCACCTGAATAGCTTCCCGGTGCTTTGTCATCCTATCAATCGGTAAGACACCACATGCCACCATCTCATGTCTTGAGCTTGAGAAAGAAGGGAAGACCAGACCAGGGCAATCACAGAGAGTGAGCTCTTCAGATATTATCAGTGTCTGGAAATGCTTAGTCTTGCCAGGTGTGTGAGTGACACCAGTCCTCTTCTCACCAACCAAAGCATTTATAGTGGAACTCTTTCCAACATTTGGATAACCAACAAATCCAACAACTACATGCTTGCCCACTGACGAAACAGAATCTGAAGAACTGACATCAAGCTCCTCTTCAGGAGTTGAGGTCCTCCTTTGTGCTACGATAGATTCTGCTTCAGCTTGCAGCCTCGTCAAGAGTTCATCCCTGCCATATATCTTGGTATCCAAATCATGCGAAGCAGATTCTTCTTCAGAGTATCCACTTAACTTTTTGCCTTCAAGTGTGGCAGTAGCGGCTTTAGCTGACCAGAAAACATAGAGAACATCACGTGCCTTAAAATAGTCAGCCCATCTCTTCCTGCATTAACAAACACACAATGATGCTAGTTCTAAGGCAATAAAGGTAGCATACAATCAAGTCACACAGAAAAGGTGCGGACCTTATATTTAACGGCAACAGATCAGCCTTGTTAACAAGGAGCATTGTTCTCTTGTGTTCATCAATTTCCTTTGCATATGCCTAGAACAGAGAAAGCCATGTTACAAGTCAAAAGTGAGGCAGTACAATCACCAACAAAGAACATAAGGTGTGAAACTGTGGAACTGTGTGGATACAGATCTTTCAAGAAAGCACAACAATGGTTCAGAAATACATAATTTACATTCCTGGAAAACAGAAGTCATGGAAAGTCTGTTCTAATGCAGAAAGGAAAAAACAAGATCAATCACATTCTAGGTTTAATAAGGAAATAAAATTTCACATGGAAGATGTCTTTCTCTTTCATTTGCCACGAGGGCATAGTTCCACTTATTATCTAATGACACAGTAAACTGATTTGCTTCTCCCAGAAATACAGGGAAAGCATAGCCCTCCAGTTGGGTAGAAATCGCAAAAAAACATGGATAAGAAGACTAATGAGGGAGGAAGCTCTGAAAAAACACATGGACAGAAGTACTGGAGCAATTCTACTCATACTGTGCAGTTGTGCACAGTGTAAAATTGAACAGACTGAAAGCAGGATAGCCGCCACCATTTTGGTTGGCTTACAAGCTATTCCATTGGGAACAAAAATAAACCAAAATCACAGTAAGCAATACCTCAAGGTCAGGGCATCGGTAGAATAAGGGATCTCGAGCATCAACCACCATGACCAGCTTCATGGAAGAAAACAAAACAGTCAGTAATTTGCATAGAAAACAGCATCGCAGGATATCAATTTCAATCGAAATAGCATGAACATAACAGAGGACAGCAGAGCCGCACACTTCAAGTAAATCATATATAATAGTACAGCAGAACAGTGCATTTCAAGTAAATCATATATAATACTACAGCAGAATACAAAAATCAGCGTTAAAATATGGCATACAGTTTGCAAGGGACACCTAAAATCTGCAGTAATTTGCTAGAGTAGGTTAATGAGGTCCAGTATGAGCACTCACTCGGGCAGAAAAATTAGTCCAAGCAATCAACCACATGTGACCATTAAAGAGGACAACTCACCAAATCACTGCGTTCAAGCACTCTCCAGAGCTGCCTCCAGATGTCAATGTTCTTCTCGAAGGGCGTCAGGACAAGCTTGTCATTCTCTTCCAATCTGCAGAGAAGATTTCCGTAATCATCTACCTACTCAAAGCCATCAATTTTGAAAAAAAATGATGCTCAAAGATGCATTAAGAACTCCAGGTACAATTCTAATATAAACACATACTGTTCTGACTTTTAAGTCAGGTCTAAAGATTGTCATGAATGTATATCTGCAACAGAACTGGTCCCAAAACTAACATAGTACCTTATGTAATAACATGAAGTAAGAGATATATCTGTAGCATAAAGCTCATAGGCTCACTTCGCTTACGCACTTGTTGATAATACATAATCAGTAGTCATAGTGCAGTGTCACCAAATATGTAATCTTGCAAGAAAATCAACTAAACAGTTAAAAGCATCATCAACAGAGTTGAGTGATAGTACAACTCAGAACCAACCTCGCAAGATTCCTGCGCCACACCAGGAACGCCCGCCTCTCGTTCGCGTCAAGCTCCTCTACGGTCATCTGATTATGCCATGGTGGACTGCAAGCACATACACAGGACTCACAATCAGAAAAAGGAACAATCCTAAAACCACTAACCACACACATAACAGCAACACCATCAATGATCGAAACCGCTCACCGCCGCGGGACCCTGAGGCTGCCGGCGTGCAGGGCCTCCTGCTCCGTCCGCTGCCGCCGCCTCTCCTCGGCCGTCTCCCCCGTCGCATCCCTGCGCCCACAAAAAAAAATCCATTAGAAATTCAGAATCCGCAGCAGGCGAGAGCACGCAAATCCCGCGCCACGCAAATCCGGCCGCGGGGGGCGGCCACTCACAGGTCGATGACGAGGTCGGAGTCGGAGGAGACGGAGGCGGCCTCGGCGAGCTGGTCGGCCTCCGCGGCGCGCTGCAGCACGGCGTCGATGTCGCTGACGTCGATGACGGACTCGAGCGGCATCGCGCGGCGGCGCCCGAAGGCCAGCGCCTCGCCGCGCTCCTTGGCGGCCGCCGCCGCCTTGTTCCGCTGCCGGATGAGCGCGCGGCCCAGCGCCTCCCCCTTCTCCTTCTTACCCCCGCCCGCCATCGCCTCGAGCCCGCAGCGCCGCGCGGCACCAGAACCCCTATCCCCTAGCCCCCTTGTGCCCCCGGAGAGAGAGCCGAGACCGTGGAGGCGGAGGGAGCGGTGGCTAGGGTTTTGCGGCGAGGCGGAGGAGAGGAAGGAGACGAGCGGGTGGGGGGCTTGGACTCCTGGGAAGAGGAGTCCGTTTTCTCCGCCGAGTGGGTCACTGACGCGCGGGGCCCACCTGTCAGATTGCGTATGCAGTGACGCGCCCAAGCGGGCTTTCTGTTCGTGTGTACTGTTCGCACTCGTCCTCCTCTGATTCATCCTCTAAAATGAAATAGCGATCTTAGCTCCTGCGTGGCTATGGACGATGACCACTTGCTTTTCTAAACGAGTTATTCTGTTTGGAAGCTAGGTCAGACCCGCTTCTCAAATAAGCGATATCTCTATGTTTGTTCAGCTTATCTGAGAANNNNAAAGTAGGTAACTTGCTTTCCAACTCAGATCAGGAGACGAGACGAATCATAACTGATCAAGTTAATGGAGAGCAAGCTCGGCGACGGAGCACCTTTTATCTAGTCGTGGTTGTGGTGCCATACCTCGAGTTTCAGTCAGGTCAGCCTGGTCACCCTAATGGAGGAGGGCAAGCTCGAGGATGCCTCGCCTCGGTCGACCTGACCAGGTGCAAATGCAACATGCATGTGGACGCGGCCCATCTACTCCATCTCAGAAGTGATAGGCTGCTGGCTTGTATTGACAAGCTCCAGAACAGACGAAAGTACATGAAGCTAGAAATGTTGTGGCTGTAATATCAATGAGAATATAAATTATCTATTTATTGATTGTCCCTATGCGAGTATGATTTGGAGCATAATTATGTATGCTACAGGTCTGACCCCTCGATCAATTAGACATATGTTTGGAAATTGGCTATCCAATCAATATAAAAATATTAAATATCTGATTTGGGTNNGGTTGCTGTTATTTGTTGGGCAATTTGGCGATGTCAAAATGATATCATATTTCACAAGATCAAATATAACTCTATTCTACAGGCTATCTACAGGGGAACGTATTGGATACGTTTTTGGGCGCAGCTGCAGCGTGACGACCAGGCAAAGCAAATGCTATCCTCGATAAGCAAAAACATTGANNCGTCAAACGAGGATGGAATCATATTTACCGTCTACTTTAGCTTCATTTTATTTTATTTCATGAATTTCAATTCACATTGACTATAATACAAACGTTGTAATAATAGGCTGTGTACGTGCATAGACGTAGAGGCGGGATGTTCTCATCCTTTATCGAAAAAAACATACGCGCCTCATGTCATCAACAGGTGTTGTGGCCACCTAGGCGCCGCCAAGCTGCTGCAGGGCCATGGCCTTTCCTAGCTGCATCCTGCATACAAGCTTAGCAGGGTCGCTGCCCTCCGTGTGCTTGAGGCCACGCTGGGTTAACGAGTTCAAGAATTCTAATCCAATACAGAAATTTATGTAGAGTTAGAGTTTTAGTTGGACTTTGATTTGAAAGACCAATTGGACTCACATGTCATAACGGACAAAAAAAAGAAGAAAAGGTAATTCTCTTTTTAGAAATAGGTATCGATATAGATATAGATACTAGGTTCATGCACGTGCGTTGCTACGAGAAGGAAACAAAATTGTAGAAATAATAAAATTGATGCACCAAAATACCATGCTTTAATAGATTACCGAATACGAGTGACAGACATATATATTTTATAATTTAAGCGAATACATGATAATTTGAATGTGTTGAATAATATGCATCTCACAGNTTTCTCCAATAATTAAAAAGTTAAATCAGCACGTTTCAAAAATAAAATTGTATCAACATCATTCGAACTTCTTCAGCTAACAACTCTATTTTATTTCTTACTTTTTATGTGGCTAAGATAATTTTGAACGTCAGCCAGAAGAAATTTTATGTAGACATTTGCATCAGATCCCAGTACATTGGTCATAAAATGACGTAAACCGAACCAAAAATATGATTGAATTTCATAAATATTTATGAAACACCATCTTTTGTTAAAAACAAAAAAATAAAAGAAGCAAGAATCACTGATCGCCTGAGTCTCAAGCCACAGCAAGCAAAGAAGTTATTCAGAANTAAGTGAGGACGACGGTGGAGACTGAACTTGAACATTTGGCAGTGGGAAGTTCATGACGTGCATCCGGCGTGGATACTCCCGGTGACCTTGATCTCTATGTAGCTCCGCTGTGTCAACAGCTTGTTCTGGTCTGCGAGCACGGCGTGCATGAGCACCGTCACGTTGTCGCTCCACGGAAGCTGGTAGAACGCCGGCACGTCCATGGCACCGACCGACTCATCAGCATACGCCACACCAGCGCCGTCGCGCCGTGCCGTATCTCGATGGCGTTCGGGTTCTGCACCGCAAACAACGGCGAT
>JAZFNS010025039.1:8080-21769 GCA_037127165.1 Alloteropsis angusta | reverse complement strand
CTTGGACTGCAAAAATATGGGGTAATCATTTTATTAATGTGTGTGTANTATATATATATATATATATACCTTTCTAAAAAATGTTTTGACTGATGCTTTCGCTAACACTAATGGAAGATACAGACACTTCAGGTTCTTTGATCAAAATTATAAAATAGTATAGTAATTAGTAATGCATTGGAACTTGTCTTCCCATCAATAAACTCAAGTGTTGTGTAGGAATCATTCTTCTTACCACATCTCGGGTTCATGAAAAGTTCCTCTAAATACTGTTTTTGCCAATTTTCTCCTGAATGCTGGATTCATTATTGCAGCAAATGAAAATTATTGAAGTGCATATACAGGAACTTAAACTCCACAAGAAACCTCTCCAAGCATAAAAATGTGATTTAACTCTTAGCACGTGAACATAAAGAACACTTCTTTCTATCTGAGGAGATTGTTCAGACAAGCAGAGGTAGATAATAATCTGTAAAAGCATTTAAGTTTCCCAATCAAGTCAGCACTGATAAGAGTTTGACATAGCATTTTACTGACAATCAACAATATTTTGATAGAGTTAGCCCTAGGATGTTTCCTAGCAAAAAAAAAGTNTTTTTTTTCACAATGTCACTTCTGTTACAGAGACCATTTAGCGATTTCATAACAAGATCTTTTTTTAAAAAAAATATAATACATTATAGAATCCATGATCCTTTAGTTGACGGAATTGTAAGATTGTGTATAATGCATGGGATTTGTTGCATTGAGCCTCTAGGGTGAATATATAGGGGTATAAGACTTGGGAGGTAAGACACCTCCCCGATACATATGGCAGTCCGAGATTATATATCCTAACCTACCAAATATACTCTAACAGGAAGTTAATAGGAAGAATTTGATACTTACAAGCTTATTTTCGTGATCACAATAGAGTGGATGTCCACATAAATCATAAGATAAGTAATACCCTGTGGAGCTAGGAAGACAGAATGCTTAAATGAATGATAGATGGATCAACATCATTCTATCCTCACTGGAAAGAAAAAAATGATCACCTACCTTGCTACCCATAAAAAAAGATCCATATTCCCATTTCTCATCATTTTAACACAAGCAAGCAAAGAGCACCCAAATATTTTGAAAGCCAGGAAGCCATCTTAAGACAGCAGATGTGATACTAATCTTTCTGTCTCAGATGTTCACAATAACATATTATTCACCCAATATGAAAGTCACTGACAATGCTGTTAACAGCTCATAAGTTGCAACAGTAAAGCTTTCTAGTCACATTTAGGTTGTGCTAGGCTAGAGAAGAAACAACACATGAGTCGTCACACGAAAGAGAGGATACCAATCCAGGAACGAAGAAAAGGTGTTAGCAATAGTAACGAAAGTAATAAGCACACACAGAAGAAAAATTAACAGTCTTCCTTCCATACAAAACATGGCCTTATGATCTATGCATATTGAAGTACCGACAATCCAGGTTCAGCTACAGGATAGGCTACTACATAACTAGTTTTTCAAGCCCAAGCTCTATGGAACAAAGTAGACAAGAATCAGTATAGCCACTGTGCCCGAGACCTTTAAATTATTAGTTCAAATGAACGAAGATCGGCAATGTAACATTACTCCAACAAATAAGCCTTCTCCTCAAGCTTGTACAGCATGTCATCCACAAAATCTCCCAAGAGCACATCTCCAGAATGCACAAGGAACACCAGATTGTCTGTATGGCCCAGTGATGGCAGAAAAATAGACACATCTTCAGAACTAGAACTGCTCATGGAACTTGAAGCAATGGCATAGCTCCCATCTGCTTGCTGTGTGAGCCCTATGTGTACAAATAGAAGTTCCTCCATCTCCATCAGCCATGGCTGCAGGTGATTTTCCTGTGCATCTCCGACTTTGACACCATAATTATCACTGGGTACCATGTATTCATGCCCCACTTCTCCACCTTCAAGTTTCTCCATATCACGTCGGTTTAGTAGGTCGTCAAAGAGGACTGAAATTGCATCATAGGAGCCACGGGCCTCTAACAGTGATTCAGAGCAGGCTGAGATGGCCCAGAGAGCAGCAGCACACACTGGCGATGACTTGACATGCCGGATCGCCCTTAGAAGACCCCTCAAGAACTGGGCACGTAACAAGGGGTTGCGATCCATGATGTCCTTGATGTAGTTAATACAACCGATGAACATATGGTACTTGGGATCTAGTTTGAATTGCATGATACTATCTGGATAAGCAGAGTGGCATTCTCTAATCGCGTCCTCCAGCATCTGTTGGTACTCAATAGGGATGTCAGCAGTTACTGCCCAATCCAGTTCATCTTTCAGGTTCTGTAGCACATCACTGACGTTCCCTGGGGTGAGAAGGCTCACAGCCAGGTCCAGAACCTTCTTTCGCACAGAAAAATTGCTATTTACCAGAGCCCCTAGTACATCCATGGCCAGGTCGTCGAACTCTGGGTGATCCACCATAGTCCATCTAATCTGCTTCAGCCTATCAAGCATTAAAACCACGCTGCTTATCTGAAGTGATGACTGAGGTGGCAATACAATGAGAATATGGCAATAGGCTCTTGCTATGGAAAATGAAAATCCTGGAAAAAGGGACAGTAAAGGAAGGGCACCAACACATGCAGACACCACAGTGGTGTGTGTTGAAAACATCAGTGAGGCAAAGGCTCTGACACACCTATCATCATTGATTATTTCTGGCGAGGTACGANGAAGAAACACATGATTTTCACTGCAGTCAATTGGTCCTGGACCGTCCACCCCCTCACCATACTTCCGCGGTGCTGAATACGGCGAAGGTTGTCATCCAATAAACAACGCTGGATTGCATGGAGAGCCTCACCACGATCTGAGTTCATGTTAATTTTTTTGCCGATGATGGCCTCCCAGATTGCCTTCAAGATTGAGCGGAATCCCCTCTTGATGGCAATTTCATGTTGAGGCTTCGCCAAATTGAAAGCAAGGCCAGCGATTAGGCGGCATACGAGCAGAGGTTCAGGGAGTTTACCTCCAGCTATCAACGCTGACGCATGATTCATAGCAGCGATATTGGCAACAAGATTCTCAGACTCGAGATCCGCCATGATCATCCCAAAATCGCTGCATGGTGGGGTGTTCTCCATGGCCATCAGAGCAAAAGGGGAATTTTTCAACCACTTGGTTAGCCTGTTTGGTGTGTGTTGGGATGGTTGGTACTGTAGGTAGCACATGATATATATGACGCGCACGGCGTTTGTCGTTTACCTTAAAGAGTTATGGATATCATTAATTCTTAGTCAAGAATCCCACATCGGATGCGCTTCATTTACATTTTGGAATGCAATACAAACAAGGGAATCCTTTGAAACAACCCATTAATACAACTGCATTAGAGCCGGCTAATCCAACCCCTTTGGTAAATAAATAAGGACCACCCAAATGTTTTTACCATTTGATCTCCTGGTTGTAATGTGGTTATACAAATGGGTTGTGCGTGTATAGCAGAACCTCAGCCAAAAATGTGGCAAGCAACCCCTCCTAGATAATTATGTGTTTGCTTTGAGTTGGCCTTGATGAAATGATCCATCATGAGATCATCATATGAATCAATGCATCCCATTACTCAAACGAAACAAGAAAATTCAGGAGTGAGATGATGCATAATCCCACTCCTCAAATCGGACTCACCATAAACAACCTCCAACACCGAACTCTGCATAGTACTAATAATGTACCATTTATAAAAGAAAATTTGCATGCATAATCTGACATATAGCGTTTGTTTTGTACATTTACCTAGGTTAGGAAACTGGAGCTTTTGGTTGCACTATTGGTGTTCACCATGGCAGCATGCTTCTTTATAGAGATGAGCATTGTGAAGCCACCTACAAAGGAGGTTATCCACGGGCTATTTATCCCCAGTTTGAGCAGCTCCGGTGCTACTGGAGACACTATAGCCCTTCTTGGTGCTCTTGTGATGCCGTAAGTAATCAGCATTCACAATATTTTAGTGCTTATCAGTGTGTATGCAGTGTATCTTTAATTTTATTTTTCTTGAAAGGAGATGCTTTGGATAATAGCAGCTATAATTTTATGTTTAGCTACCTACTATCTTAAGTACATCTGATCTACTAGAACTCCATTACTCTATGATTGTATTTCTGGCCACGTAAATGTTCTATATTCTAGATGTTGTATCAAATAGTTCAACTCCTTTTCAGCATTATAAACAAATCATTTCCAAAAATAATTGCAGGCACAATCTATTCTTGCACTCTGCCCTGGTACTGTCAAGGAACACGTCGTCATCAGTAAAAGGAATCAAGGTGAACAGATAAAATAGAATAGATGTTCAGAATTCAGAAAACAGTTCAGCTTATATTCTGCAGTGAAGAATGGCAATAATCAACGGACATATTTGTATACTTGTTCGCACTTCAGGATGCTTGCAGGTTCTTCCTTTTCGAAAGTGGCATAGCGCTGTTCGTGGCACTTCTCATCAACATCTGTATAATCTCTGTTTCTGGAACTGTCTGTAACTCAAGCAACCTCTCACCAGATGACTCTGCAAAATGCAGTGACATCACCTTAGACTCCTCATCCTTCCTCCTCAGGGTACTACTTGTGATTACTGCCTGGTCACTAGCTTTTTGGCTAAAATTGTTCACTACAAATGTTATAATAGATTTTTTATTGTATTTAAGAATGTGCTAGGCAAGAACAGTGCAGCTGTGTATGGTGTGGCACTCTTGGCTTGTGGAATCAGTTCAACCATCACTGGCACTTATGCCGGGCAATACATCATGCAGGTACTACTTTCGGTCTGAATAGATGTCGTTGAATGTTTGTGATCAACCTGTAAAACTTTGATGAGTTCAGATTTATAAGTTGTACATCATATTTATCACATGAGAATGGTTTTAATAAATTTATCACGATTTATAACATGCAAATGGCTTTTGTAAATTTATCATCAAATTTACATGTTCTATATCATATTTAGGGTCTGTTTGTTTCAGCTCCNAGATTATATAATCCAGCTTAAAATCTGAAAATAATCTTTCAAGGAAANCAAACACTCTAGCTTATTCATCAGATTATATTAATTTACACCCTCTAGATTATTATAATCCATAAACTGCTGAAAATATGCTTATTTAAGATTATATAATCAATCTCCTATAATCTAGATTATATAATCTTGCTTGCAAACAAACAGGGCCTTAGTCTTCTAATATATGCTTAGAAACATAATGTCTAAAGATGCATAGAGCATCTGCATCTGTCCTACCAGCAAGGAAATCGGAGTAGGGGTTTCCTCTACTGTCGCTCAGAAAGAAAACCAAATCAGATCAGAGCTAGTATCTTCTTCCCCACTTTGTTAAGCTTGCCACTGCCTTATTTCAGTTATCACCCTTAAACCGACATATTCTTTCCTACATTTTACATACCTCGTACATAAACTTCTATACATAACCATCACATTTCAAGTGCTAAAACTACAAGCAACTGTACATATACTTTATCTACATTTTGCATGTCTTTGGCTCTTTTCTCAGGGTTTCTTGGACATCAAGATGAAACAGTGGCTGAGGAACTTGATGACTCGCAGTATTGCCATTGTACCAAGCTTAATCGTTGCCATCATCGGTGGCCCAAGCGGTGCTGGCCGTCTCATAATCATTGCATCGGTATTAATTTCCACCATCTGATGCATCCACTGTTTGTCTATATAAGCACCATTTACACAAAATCTTTTAATCAACTTGCTAATTTAATTGTATTAACCGATAAAAAATGCATTGACTTAAANCTTCTGATATGCTATATACAAAGAAAATCTACTGTTGATTGACTTGGTGAACTTGCTGTAACTTTGGTGCAGATGATACTGTCCGTTGAGCTACCATTTGCTCTCATCCCACTTCTCAAGTTCAGCAGTAGTAGCAACAAGATGGGCGAAAATAAGAACTCCATCTATGTAAGTATGGAAGTCAGTAGCAACTAACAATTGTTTCTTTGAAAGGAGCAACTAACAATTNTTTTAATGCACAAATTAATTTGCTTCCTTAACTAATTGTCCATGTATTGATCGCTTGCAGATTATCGGGTTCTCGTGGATCCTCGGGCTTAGTATTATCGGGATAAACATCTACTTCCTCAGCTCAAAACTAATCGGCTGGATCCTCCACAACAAACTGCCAATTTACGCCAACGTGCTCGTTGGCATCATCGTGTTCCCTCTTATGCTGCTCTACATTTCTGCTGTGATCTACCTGACGTTCAGGAAGGATACAGTCAAGTTTGCGTCTCGCGGTGAGCTGCAGGCTATTGATACTTGCAAATCAAAGGTTGCTAATGACAGCAACAAAGAGGAAAACAAGGAGCAGCTTGTTTAGTCCAATGTTTACAGGCATGCTTTGGTAATGCGAAGACAGAAATGACTTGTACTTCAGCAGCAGGTGTAGAATATAATCAAAATATCAGTCAAGTCTGGTGGGTGATTCGTTGGTTCTTTAGATTTTTGTAGTACATTTTCTAAAAGAATTTTAAGTCTAGAATGACTTCCATGATGTATCTTCAGTTTTGAATTATTAGTGATCAGAATATGCCATGCTCAAAACCATGCAGAAACAAGAAAACAATCCGGATCCAATTTACATATGATATTTTTGTGCCTTAAGGAATAAGCAGTAAAAGGTAATTTTTCTAAATAAAAAAACACTTAGGAGCAGGATTTGTGGAGCTAAAATCTGGAGGCCCACCTCCAACATTCATAACTTGTAAATTCGATAAAACCATATGCTATCGCAACTAAAACGGACTATATGTTATGAAATCATTTATAAGATGGATATAAAAACATTAACCATGGATTTTCATTTTATTTTCAATTTACATGATATTTTGGATGGGAGGGAAGCATGAATGAATTATATGAAATGAGAAATGGTCGTAAATGGGCCGGGCTACCATGCGCTCAAAGAGAATGTACCGAGGCCCACTTCTGGACTCGCCAAGAGCCCATGAGACAAGCCCACGTAAACCCCACCGAGCCCTCCTCGACCCCACCACCACCGCATCCGCCGCCGCCACTTCGCCGTACAACTGGCGGCGGCCACCACTACTCCGGGAAGGACGCCCTCGAAGCGCGGCGGCGAGCTCTGCCGGCGGAGGAGGCGCTCCGAAGATGTGGTGCCAGTCGTGCAAGGAGGAGTACGAGGAGGAGGACGCCGGGACCTGCAAGGAGTGCTACGAGGAGGCCAGCGAGACGGAGGAGGAGCTCAAGCGCGAGATCGACGACCTCCGATCCCGCCTCCACTTCCTCCGCCTCCCCTCCCCCACCCTAGACGCCGCATCCGCCCCGCACGCCGATCTCCTCCTCCACGCCATCCCCTCCTGCTCCTCCTCCGGCACGGGAGGCGACGCCGACGCCGCGCGCACCCCTGACACACCCGCTGTCCCCGCCCACCGCGTCATCCTCGTGAGTAATTCATCTCCTACTGATCGGTTTTATGGATGAATCAGATTGAATAGTTCGTAGCTCACAGTCCTACTGATCGATTCCTCTAGATTGGTAATCACTGGCTATTCCTGGTTAAAATTGGGATTTTGCCACTAATGATACCGCTGTGTTCTGTTATGTTAAAATTGGGACTTTTTGCCACTGCTGAAACCAGTGTTCCGTTATTGAGATGCGCAACCCATTACCATTATTGACATGTTATTCATGAATTTTTCTGCGGTCACATTTGTTTGCACATTGGACTGACTCATGAGAAAAAACTGAAACTGCGTCAAACATGGTTAACATAAAAATATACTACATTTACCAGGAGTATGCTAGTGGATGGAATGAATTTTGCACGTACAAAATGCTTTCACAGTTTGCAATTTTCTAGGATATGTCAGTTTCATCTGAAATCTTGATATGAGAACATTGTGCTGGAATTGGAATCTTGTATAATAGATACAGGGGAGTTTGCAATAGATCATACCTTTTTTCCCCTCGAGATAAGATGGACCATGCAACGGCAATTCTAATGCTACATGCTAATAACCATATCAGAATGATTGCCATATCATCTAAATGATAAGGTGAAGTGGGGAGAGCACAAAAACGATATGAGTATCTAATAACTAATGCAACATATGGCCTCTTGTGTTATCTGAATGGGCTTATTTATGGCTTGAATCATTGGAGCAATAACTGTATCTGAATTGCATTTGCTGGTCCCATAGTTCAAATGTCCGTCCACCATCTATAAGTTCCTTGATGTGTTAAAGCTAACCTTAACGTTGATGCACTAGAATAATTGTATCTATGACTATGAGTGAGGTGGATCATTCTCTGTACCTTTTTTGTGCACATCTTCCTTAAATAAAACCTGAGTTGCAATGTGCTAGAGATGCCTTGAATAGGCATCGGGTAAAAGTTAGTTCTGAGATACATGGCACAATTACACGCATATAATAAAATTTTAACCTTGCCTGTGTCAGTGCTAATTAACTACATGGCATAGACACATTCACATATAAGTTTCTAGTTTTGCTCTAGGATGGGATTATGTCACATGATAAAAAAATCATTTTTGACTCTGCCACACCTTTTCATTTAGAATCTTTGTTCTATGAACTATTTGAATGCAGTCCTTGACTCTTTAATTTTCAGTATGCCTTGCATATTCTGGACTGATGCATTGCCTTTTCTCAGATTTCAGCAGGGTAGCTTCAACTTCACCTTTTCTGAGATTTAAGTCATGCTAACTTTCTTCTAATTCCTCCAGTTGCTTGAGCTTCACCTTAATAATCTTTAATTGGTCATGCTTGAGATTTTTGTCATCTATTTGTAAATTCTATATCCAAGGCTTGGCTGCCATTTTTGTTGCATTAGAATTGCATGCTAAACTGACTCTTTTCTTTCAAACAGGCCAGCAGATCTCCTGTTTTCAGAGCGATGCTTGAGAATGAGATGGAAGAGAGCAGGAGTGGAATTATCAAAATCTATGACGTGTCATATGACGTCCTCCGTGCTTTTGTCCATTACATGTACACAGCAGAAGCTCTTCTGGATGAGCAAATGGCATCTGATCTCTTGGTGTTGGCTGAGAAGTACGAGATAAGGCACCTGAAGGCCTACTGTGAGAAGTTCATAACATCCAAAGTGAACAATGACAATGCCATTTCCCATTATGCCTTTGCACATCGCCACAGTGCGAAGCAACTGCTGGAGGCCTCCCTTTCTGTGCTCTTGGACAACATGTCCACACTAGCGGATCGGGAGGAGTACAAGGAGCTTGTTGAGAGGGACCCGAGGCTCGTCGTGGAGATATATGAAGCCTATCTCAACCGACAAGTCAACACTGCGGCTGGGAAGGACACCGATTGTTGTAGCAGGAAGTGATAATTATGAGAACTATTGTAGTATTAGTATTCTAACTATGCATTTGTGTATGTACAAAAACTTAAACATTGAATTCTCCTGCATTTTAGATGCACACTACTACTTTTTGGATGATAATCAATTAGACGACGTTGCTGGTGACAACAGACCCTACTACTTTTTTTGATGGTAATGGCATCTTGATGCATTATACTGAACTGATGATGTGTGATGGGCATTTAACGATCTCCGTATGAGCTTGATCTTGGGAAAGTACGATGATGGTCCACAGACAGATCTTGTGATTGGTTGGTTTTTATCATCAAATGGCACTTGTATATCGATTAGCTTAAACTTTGTCAAATTTTGTAATGTGTTTTTGTGCACGGTAATGTAATGAATTACAATTCATTCCCATCGAGCTCCAGACTTTTAATTTGCTGTGATCAGCTTGTTTATCTTAATTTGCCAATTGCTGATTATGCTACTAATATTGCAGTTATCATATTAGTGACCTTCTATGTACACGTATTAAACAGATTCTACAAGGTGTAAGTTGNTTATAAGTCATTCCAAGAGTCTTGGAAAGTCAAACTATTTTAAGTTTGACCAAAATTATGGAGAGGATCACTAAGATTTGTTGCATCGAACAAATTTATTATGAAAATATATGTTACTATGAATCTAATGAACATATTTGGTATAATGAATGTTTATACTTTAGTGTAAAAACTTGGTCAAACTTGAGATGGTTTGACTTTCCAAAAATCTTGGAATGACGTATAATTTGGAACGGAGGGAGTACATTTTACATGCATCTGGTGAGATTACAGCCAGATAGTGCTTAAACATCGTGCCATACATTCTCAGAAATAAAGATAGAACTAGAATTACACGTCCAGCTAATTTCACAATTTTGTAAGCATATTTCCACAAAAAACAGTCTGAAATGCTTAGAAATACAATGCAGGGTATGGATTCTGTTCAGTCTCCACAAGGGTAAAAAGGCACCGAGAAACCATTGCTTTCCCTAACTTCTACGAATTATGAACACCTTGAGACGCCATGGTACAGCCATTTCACAAAAGTGAACTCCTAGACAATAACCATATACAAATCCTGATGCTAAGAGCTAGTGCACAGAACTTGCAAAATTCTTACAAGCTCACATCATAACAACAAAATGACTACCAAAATATATCAACATGTCGATCAGATACACACTAAAATACTAGTAGTCAAGAAATAATTGACAAAGCTGATCATCTGTCCATTCTCCTCCAACAGCAACTGACACTGCCTCTTTGGGCTGGATACTACCTGCATTCGCAGCCATGGGGTCCCTTTGCTGATGCTCAACAGGCTCCCTAATTGAGGCACACCGTTCTGCCGTATCATCTAACACAGAGTTCATAATTCTCTCTAAAACATGGTTGTTCTCTATTCTCGAGTTAGCAGTTCCACCACTGCCATGAGGGGGCGATGCATTGCTCTTCAGCCTTTTGCTACCATGGAGCATTTCTTCATTATCGAAAGGTCTTCTAAGATTTTCCTCATCACTAGCCTGTGTACAGTGTCTGTCTCCAAACATGTCTGTGCTTCCACAAAGACTAGGCTGCGAACATGCAATGTTTGGAATGTTCAGAGTTTGCTGGGGATGTCCAGTACTGCAGTACGCTTGCTGTGTGAATGCCCTGACTCCTGCCAACATTTGTAGTCCACCTTCCTGGTTATTTCCTAACCTACATCTACCATAACTATCATGTGCTGAAGTGCTATTACTTGAATGAGGCGGTCCTTGGTGTTCAAGAGAAACCTCAGTATTACTGTGCATCATCCTTTCATGACCTACAAGTCTCATCATTATATTGTTGGGAGAACGTTCACTTCTTTCAGTAGTATTTGATGAAATCACTTGCTTAGGTGGGGCATCACAATCCTTTCTGAAAACCTGCAAAGTGCAAACAATTGTATCATGAACCTACATGTCATAAGAGGATTCTCGTACAAAACAGTATGCTGTAATGTGTTTGAGAGAATTGCAATAGTGCTTGGGTATGGACAAAATACCACTGCAAAAACTGCTGCAGAAAGATTGCTGTACAAACCAACTCCTACTCCTCAGACTTGAAATGCAACTGAATTCAAATGGAGGTATCAAGTGCCATAACTTTTTTCAGCAAAATCGTGAAATGACTTAGGTACTAACATTTCAAGATATAATACATAATATGTAGCCCATCTCTGAACCCATGGCTCATTGCAAAATTGCACCAGAGGATTTGTTGCCTTCCAAGTAATGGCTTGTATCTCATTAACACAGTTCCAGTGCACAAAATTCAGTCAATAATTGACATCAGTAGTAAGATTCCCAAAACTACAGTGTAAAACAAAGATATTTTTCTACAAACAGGAGAATTTTACTTCAGTTCCCTTTCTTTTCAAACTTCGGTGGCAAATCGTATTGGAACACTGCCATTGTTTCAACAATACAAACTGGGAAAGCATGATCATCATGAACACAGAGACAGACTGCATGCACTAGTAGCAGGTTTGGATAATACCTTAGTCACTTTGGTAATGCTGAGATAGCATGCTTTGGGAGTTGGACGAAAAACAGGTACCTGGAATTGAAACATCCTCAGCAGTTGAGTCAATCACTTGCCAATAGCCACCACATTAGAGAGTTTGAAAACAAAAGAAACCAAACTATATATCTTTTACCTTACTGAGAACAACGACACAGCCGACAGTTATATCCTGACCATTATTACCCTCCAATAGAACTTTCTTGTGCACTGTGGCAGCGATTGTATCGGTAGGATCCTATTATGAATTACCAATCATTTTGTCATTCAAGTAAAGAGATGATATTTCTGCTGAGCACATCATTTTGCATGTTTCAACTTTCAAATGTCCAAATGAATGTAATTGATTAAATCTCTGAACTTAAGAAGTATGTAGTGTTCCCGTTTCGCTCCACAGTGTTCCCATTCGCTCCACTTAGCAATTGCACAGGCATCCAACTAGTTACAGAAAAAGTAAAAAAACACAGAGAGGAGAATGAGGCAATGATCCCCAAAGCTAACCTTAAGTGTTACAAGGAGATCGCCGAGGCCATTTGGCTTGCAGGTTATCACCACCCCAGCCACCTGATGCCCATGCAAAAGCCTAAAATGGTTAACGCAACAGGAAATCACGCTCGGATCAGATGGAAAACTGAAAGCGTGGCAGGTGTAGAACACGCACCAGAGGTGCTCGACGTAAGTCCTCATCTTTCCTGATCTCCTTGATCCCTGGCTGCTCCCACGCGCTGCCCTTCCCTGCATTCCCACGAAGCCCACGAAGGTAGACCAATCACACACAAAGATTTTACTCATCAAGAAATGCAAAGAAAATTAATCAGCAGCGAGACCCGCGACATGCTCGGAATTATCCCTCACCGAGGAACTGGAGCGCGCAGAGCCACGGGGGCAGCAGGAAGTCGGCATCCGAGGCCTTCGCGGCCCCGCGTCCAAGGCCGGCGAGAGGCGATCCGGCGGCGGATCGGAGACGCGTCATGTGGTCGGGGACAGCGGCGGCGGGGCCGGGGACGCGGTGTGGGTGGGAGGGGTGCGGGGATTTGTCTTGGTGGGAGTGGGAGGCGGGGGCGGCGCAGGGGCGGGGGAGGGGCGAGCAAGAGGGCGCATCGAGGCGGATGTCGGAGTCGTCGACGTCCAGCACGTCCCAGGCGGCGGCGGCGGCGGCGGGGTCTTGGAGCTGCGCCATGGAAGGGAGAGGGACTGGCGGGCAACTGGCGGCGATGTGGTAGGCTGGTAGTGGGCTTGGTTTTGTGATGGCGCCGGAAGCCGGCCCAGCGTTGGGGGTAAGTGTGGCCTATTGGCCTTTTTCTTTGTTTACCACGCAAATTCGGATGGGCCTGGGCCCAGTGCGCACTTCAGGCCTAATTTGTCAATCTCAAACCGTCGTCCCGCATGGGCTGCCACTCGTGCGGGGCCTCATGGACAAGACCAATGAGATCCCCACATTGCGGCCCGACGACAAGAGCAGTTAGTTGGGCAAATCTTATATATTTTCCGGAAGTTTTCTTAACCATCTTCCATTTTTTTTTAAATTCGTACAACTCTTATCAACCATTGGATCTTGTAAACTCTAACCGTCTAACGTTGCAGTCCTTCCTCCAACTCCCGTATGCACCAGTGACGAAAAAGAAGACCCGACACTTTCTTAAAAAAATATTGATCAACATTTTTCAAAAAATATGTTGGCTCAACATTTTCTAAAAAATGTTGGCTCAACATTGTTCAAGAAATGCCAGCA
>JAZFNS010026856.1:2798-14274 GCA_037127165.1 Alloteropsis angusta | reverse complement strand
TAAAAATTTTATACTCATTGGATCATGTATAGATTAGGTATAGATTTATTTAGGGCAAAACATGTANACCATAAATAAATCTATAACTAAGCTATATATGATCAAATGAGTATGAACTTTTTAATACCGTTAGATCATACAATAAATATGACACCATAAAAATTTCACCACAATTGGACAGAACCTACAATTATGAATTATTTCAATTAATTACGGAAAAGAATAGATCTAAATCTACAACAATTTTTTTACTAAAGCATACCATAATGTATTTTCACTGTGTACATATACTCATGTGGAGTCCAAAACAATTAGGTTTTGCATTTTATGATTTTTCTATGATTTACTATGAGTTTTCAAATATTCAGCCAAAATAAATAAAAAGAGAAAGACAGAACCGCCCTCAAAACCGCTTATAACCAAGCAATGGAGGTTAAATGCATCGTTTCGGAAGTTGAGGGAGTTGTTTTAGCCGGTTTTCGAATTCAGGGAGGAAACTCAGACTCGGCTTGTTCTCCGAGGAGGTAAAAAGGACTTTTTCCAAAAGCAAACAAGTGCCATTCGTCCAGCAACACATGGGCAAGGTTGTAGTCCAACTAAAAATTTGTGGAGCATACCTTCGTTCGAAAAAACATGCAGCCCAGTTCAGCATCCTGAGCCAGGCTAAAACTTATTACGATCGGCCTTTTCCCCTGGACCGAAGCGCTTAATCCTCCAGTTTTTCCAGCAGGCCAAACTACAGTTTTTCCTTGCCCAACCGGCCTTTTGAGGCCCGCAACGTACGGCCCAGCAAGCAGCGCAGCCCAACCCAAAAAGCCCGCGCCCCCGCGCCGCGCGGCTCGACGGCGCACGGGCACGACACGTCGTAAAACCCTAGAAAAACACTAGCCCTCTCGCTTCCTCCTCCCACAAGTTCTCCCTGCGCCGGCGAGCCGAAACGGACGCGGAGGTGAAGGATGCCGCGGACCACCGTGGTGGAGAGCCCCGGCTGCCCGCCGCTTCGCGCCCTCACCACCGACATCCTCGGCCTCGTCAAAGGTAGCCCGCGACCCTCCTCACCTCTTCCTCTGCGCGCCGCTGCTCCGTAGCACTGACCCCATCCCGTCTCCCGCTGGTGGCAGTCGTCGAGGCCCGCGCGAAGCCGGCGGGCGCCGCTAAGGTCGTCGAGACGTGGGGCGCGCCGGACGCCTCCCGCGCCATCGTCGCTGCCTCCCTTGCCGACCGCGCGGCCGACCCCGTGAGCATCCCTTTCCCTGTTTCCTTGACGGCCGAGGCTTTATCAGATTCATTGATCAACAGGGCGTACCTTTAATTTGCGTTCTGTGTTGCTTTTGTGCAGGTCTTGGCTGTGGCGAGGAAGAACGGCGTGGTGAGTAGCTGCTGCTATTCGGAATTGAGGAGCTCATTCCCCATTGGTTTATGATTTTGACGAGTCCGTGTAGGTTGAGTTGCTGAATCCCCTGAATGGGGATGCTCTCGCTGCTGTCAAGACCATAGGACCAGCATCAAATGATGGTGCTGAAGTTGATCCCGTCGTCGCACTGCATCTTTTCACAAGACAGGCTTCAGACTCAATGTAATTTTCATCCAGATATTGTCTCATCAGTTGCCATTCTAGATTCCTAGTTTGGGCTATGCTCCAACTGCACGATTACACATACTTTGTAAAATTCATGGATGTTTGTGTTTTTTGGTGTCCAAGTTATTTGATCCAATTGTGCATAACAGGTTAGGCACATTTATTGCCTGCACAGACAAGGGTAAAGCTACTATGAGGTCCATCACAAAAGAAAATGCGGCTTCGGGCTCTGATGCTGGGCCGTCAACCACGTGGGATGTGTGCAGTGGGGGTAATGTGCTATTTTGCTCAGTTGATCATGGCGAAAGCTACACAATGTTTGGAGGGTGAGTTCAAATAATCTGAAATGTGGCTGCCCACTTTAGTTTTAAATTCTGTTTCTGAGCTCTATTACTTTTGTTCAGTGCTTTCCCTATTTGTAGCATGAAAGTCTGTAAGCAACTTTAAGTTCCAGAAAATAATGGTTCCTTTTTATTGTAGGAAAGGTATAGAAGTGAACCTGTGGGATATTGCATCATGTAGTAAGACATGGTCTGCTAAATGTGTAAGTATTTATTTACTTTGTTAATTTCTCTCTTAATAATATAGCAAACACTTATTTTATTAAATAATTTTCTTTCTTTGTTTTGTCTGAAGCCCCGATCTAATAATCTTGGTATATTCACTCGGCCTTGGTTTACTGCTGGAACCTTCTTGTGCAAGGATGATCATCGTAAAATTGTAGCCTGCACAAATAATCACCAGGTAATTTAAGTTTGACGCTTGTATCTCTTATATGCCAAGAAAACTCTGAACAGATTGTACATAGTTTGGTTGATAGATGATCATCTTCCTGAATTGCAAGTATTCTAGTTTATGCTTCTACTTCATGTGTTTTGGTTTAGATGAATGCTATTTTTTCCAATATCTAACATGCCAGTCCCAAAGCTTGCTCAAAGACATACCCCAAATGTTATAGGTCTACAGACAGCTAGCATCCTGCTTACTCCTTCATCCTTGCTTTGCATACAGTGGTTTACCTGGTTTCATGTTTGTGCCAAAAGACATTATATGATAATAGTACTTGCACCAAGCTTCCAATGTGGTGGGACTATCTCACGATCACAACACACCTGCTGCTCAGGCGCCTATTAACTGACTAGGTGATATACTGAAGTTTCCTTGTAGCTTATATAGACTAAAATACAATTTATTGCACCTGTGTCATTACAGTCTTCTAGGCAGTAGATTAGTAAGGTTTGTTCTCATACGACATTTGTACCCCCCTCCATATTTTGCTAATGCAATGTTGACTGTTATGTGAATGGCACTTACCTATTTCAGGTCCGCTTATATGATACTGCATTGCAAAGAAGGCCTGCCATCTCTGTTGATTTTAGAGAGTCACCCATCAAGGCTGTTGCTGCCGATCCAAATGGACATGATGTCTATATTGGTACAGGAACAGGGGACCTTGCTTCCTTTGACATGAGAACAGGTACTGTATGTATTCTTTGCTCATGCACAGAATTGAAAATCGATAATATCCACCTTTAGAATGATATGATAGTTTAGTTTCCATTTATTGGAACTTGCTTTGATGGTTTCAACTGAAATGCACCTTCTGTTCCACTGTTACTACTAACTACTTTGGTTCTGGCTGAATTATTTGTTTGCTTATCTCCGTTAGCCAGTATCCTGCAGCTAAGATGGTTTATTTCAATTAAAACAATGCTGACCTGTCTACTGATATACATTATGGGCAGGCTCTACGTGGGCTATTATATGTCTAAAGCTGTTTTTCTGGTAATTTAAGTATAGATATTATCAGCAATAGGTTATCAGTACCAGGAAGGAAATTGCTCGATACATGTAATGACTGTTTTTAGATGTACTCAAATTTTTGTTGATAAAAATCACATGTGATAGCTATGATCTTTGGCAGCTTTATTATCAGTATTATTTCCTTTTTCTTTATTGCTAACATTGCAGGTTTAATATTTCCCCCCTTCTTTCAGGAAAAATGCTGGGATGCTATATTGGTAAATGCAGTGGAAGTATTAGATCGATTGTTAGGCATCCAGAGCTACCTTTGATAGCATCTTGCGGTGAGGCTACCTCCAGAGAGACTCGATTCAGTGTTTCTTTCCATTGTGGAATGCTTTGTTTTCACTAGGCATTCCAGATAGCTTCTGTTATAAATTACATAACTTTCAGAATTCTGTATAACTCAGGATACTGTTCTCTTTGTAGGATTGGATAGTTACTTGCGTATCTGGGACACAAACACAAGACAGTTGCTTTCTGCGGTAAGTTTAAGAACTTTTTCATAACATTCAAGCACATCTTGCAGTTAAATTTGCTTTGCATGCGAACTAATTTTTGGCCTCTTTTTATTCGACAAACAAAATGAGGCAACTAGGTGGTCACTGACAGTTGATGATATACTTGTTTCAAATTTTTTACTCTTAAATGGCTTGTTCCTAGTACATGTGCTATTTTCATGGTTAACTTGTCTCGTTTTATCTTGTGCAGGTCTTTCTGAAGCAGCATCTTACCACTGTGGTTATTGATTCACATTTTTCTGTTGAAGGTTATTTATCCATTCTCAACACTTCTCACTGCTCACCAATATTTTCGCATTCGTAGTATATTCAAATGTGATTTCTTATTTTCTTGGTTTTGATGAAGTTTAACATTAGGCAATGCTAGTAGCCACATTTCCTGGATAATACAGTGGATAAGAGAGAGGCACTTTATTTTTCCCTTCATTAGAATGTTAAAACCTATAGATCTGAAATGGCATCAAATTCCATTTCCTCCAAGGATGTCTAGCAGTTCAGATGCTAACACTGTTATTGCTCCAGATCCAGAAGAGACAAAGTCCAAGCAACTAGAGTCTTTGGTGGAGGCTGAACCTGAAGTCCGAAAAGAAAAGAAGAAAAAGAAAACAATTGAAGACGATGATGCCGAGGCTGCGGCTGAAGCCCAGAAAGAAAGGAAGAAAAAGAAGAGTAAAACAATTGAAGAGGACGAGGATATGGCAGTCAGGAAAGAAAGGAAGAAAAAGAAGAATAAAACAGTTGAAGAGGGTGAGGAGCAAGTTGGAGTGATCAACCATAATGATAGCGATGGCGAAATGTATGCCAAGCAAGAAAAGAAGAAAAAGAAGAGTAGAACAATTGAAGAGGATGAGGAGCGAGATAGTGATGGTGAAATGTGCACTCCCAAGAGAAGCAAATCTGGAGAAAGAAGCAAATGCCGGAAGAAGAGCAAGAAACAACATATTGCCTAAGTATGGATGATCTCATTACCTGCATTTCACTTTCTTTGTAGAATTATACTTTTTGTTTTGGTGCTGTAGTTTATCCAGAGCAAAATTTAGCGATCTCACTTGAAACTCTATGCAAGGGAATTTCACCATCCATTCTTCATTTCTAATGATAATACTATGAAGAAAAGATTGTTCCATACCTCATTCACTGTATTGCCACCTAAGCCAACGCTCTGTCCGTGCAACTGTGCAACCAATCACATGTACACAATTTGAAATAATTGCATCTTATTTGAAACATCGAGTACTTAACCCGAGGGGATTCCTTGGGGTTATAAATAACCCAATTATTTATAACTGGATCATCTGTCCCCAGTACCCACATATTCTCTTGGTTTAGTTCGGTTTAAGCATCCGCTAGCCTTGGTTTATAACTTTTTAAAATATGAATGATTGGTGAGTGACCATCAAGATGTGGTTGTGCATTATATGGGACATTGGTCATTTCCAGATTCTTCTGACAGAGAGTATGTTTCAAACCTACGAATATTTCACTCACTAAACCATCCAATCCTACGCAGACAGCAACAGCCAGCAGAATAATCAAAATGAAGCACGTGTTGGGGGAAAAATTGCCATTTCCAAGGGACAGGGAGATCAAAGATAATCTGAAGTATAGAGTTCCCTTAAGGCTTCACCACCAACTCTATAAACAGCTTTCCATATGAACATTTGCTCACCTATAGACTATTAACTTAATTAACTCTATGACATGTGGGGGCAAGATCATGGCGACCTCATTACAGCAATCATGCGGCGGAAGCAAACAAAAATAGTTCTGCTATCCACTTGCCACGAGGATCATGTGACTGCCAAACAACCAATTTGCGCGGGATAACTAGCTGGATGGAGCAGCTTCAGATCACCGTCCCAGGCGTCCGCTGAGGCGGAGCCACCGGTCTCGGCTCCAGGAAGGAATTCGTCAAAATCAGCCAAGGATTTCAGTTGGCTGCTGAGTGAAGCTATTGTCTTCTGGCAGTCTGCCAGTTTCCCTGCGGCCTTGGCTAGCTCTTTCTCCTGCAAAAAGGGTTTTGAGTTTTCATGAGAATTCTGAAACCACTGCGTATACTGACATAATTTATAATGGTAGGCAACACAAACGGACAGGTAGAATGCCAATGGGTTCTGTAGAGCTTACCTTTCGAATCTGAAGATCTTTGATTGGCGTAGACTTCACTGGGTCACCACCCAGAGATCTGCTTAGCACCTGTTCTTCCATCTTCAGACATCTTGCTGCAAGTTCCGACGATTGCGACTTCTCTTTGTAAATCTGTTCCTCCAGCAAACTCATCTTCCTGAGTAATTCCTCGGTTTTTTCCACTTTGAGTTCAAACCGAGTAGCCAGTTCCTTCTTTTCAGTTTCAGAAGCACCCAGTGCAGATATGTAAGCTGATGACAAGTTCTTCTGGCTCTCCAGCTTCTTTTCCAACAGGATGACATTCTCCTTCAAACTCACTATTTCAGCTTGTCTCGACTGAAGCTGTGACTCCAATTCTACTGTCATTGGCCTTTGTTTCTCGATTGCACCCTCGAGCATTTTAACCTTCTCATCCAGCTTAACAATCTCTGAATTTGCAGACTCCAGCTGGGTTCTAAGCTCATCTCTCTGCTTACCCAACGCCTCTAATTCCTCAAACCGTGTTGCTGATGATGCCGCCTTTTCCTGAACTTCGAGTTCCAAGCTATTCACGTTCTTGTGCAGTGACTCAATTTCCTGTCGTGCTGACTCCAGCTCGAGCTCCACGCCCTTCTTCTTTGCTTCGAGAGCATCAATGCCATGGCATTTCTTGGCGAGCCGAATGGACAAGGCCTTCTCCACCTCCAGCTTCCTCTCCAGCATAGTGATCTTATCACTGAACTTCTTGGCTTCAGACCGTGATGCCTCCAGCTGAGTGCTTAGCTCCCTCTTCTCCGATCCCAGTGCCTCCATGTCCTGATACTTGGCTGCGAGCTCCAGCGTCAGCGCCTTCTCGGACTCGAGCCGCTCCTCCAGGATGCGCCCCTTGTCCAGCAAGCCCGTGATCTCGGTGTGGGCCAGCTCAAGCTTACCCTCAAGCTCACTTCTCTTCGCCTCAGTGGCTTCCACTTCGGTCTCCATGGCTTGCCACTTGCCATTGGCAAGGTTCAGCTGCCGCTGTAGCTCCGCTGATTTCTCCTCTGCCACCATTGCCCGATGGCGGGAAGTCCTCAGCTCGCGCTGAGCCTCGTGCAGTGCCTTCTCCCTCTCGGCCTTCTCGGCTGCCAGCTTCTTGACCTTCTCCTCAAGCTTCGCCACATGCCCGCTCGCGTCCTCAATGGTGCCGTCGCCTTTCGACGAATCGTCAGCGAAGGCGAGCTTCTCCATCTCAAGGAAGTCGTCCATCACGCCGATGTCCGCGGTCGCGAGGCTTGCCGTCTTTGTGCTCGCGCTGCTCTTGTCGTTCTTGAACTGATCGAGCTCGGTGATCAGAGTCGAGGCCCAGGAATCGGAGCAGTCCGACTGGCAGTCCGTTACCGACTCGGCGCAGGCCGAGCTCGGGGAGCGCCTGAGCTCAACGTTCACGGGAGGTCGCCGTGCCGCTGCCTGCAGCCTCCTGCACTCGGCTTGGAGCTTGGCCACCTTCTTGATGCCCTCCAGCTGCTGCTTGCTCGCCGTCTCTGCGGCCCGCCGGTTGAGCTCCTTTTCGATCGTCCTGAGCTCCAGCTCCTCCGTCTTGGAGATCAGCTCCACCTTCAGAGCCGAGTTCTCCTTCTCCAGGGTGGCCAGCCTTGAACCCGTGTTGCCGTCGGTGGCCAACGAGCGTTCGGACTTGGCCTCCAGCCTCGCCGTGAGCTCGACGATGCGCAGCTCGAGGTTGGCCTTATGGGACTCCCATTGCCGCGCTTGCTGTGCCAGCGCGTCCTGCACCGTCTGGTCCTGCTCTTCCTTGGCTCGCCGGAGTTGCCTGACGCATTCCTTCAGGGCGCCGTCGAGGTGGACGAGCCGGTCCTCCAGCGTAGTGTTCTTGGCTGTTGCAGCGTTCAGCTGCGTCTTCAGTGATGCGATCTCCTTCTCGGCCTTCTCCCATCCTATTACAGGTACAGTTAAGATTTGTCTAAACATTATGTTCAGAAACTGCACACATCTTATTCACTGCTGTCAGACCGTACCTAGAACAGCCTCTTCTGCAACTTTGGAATGCTGCTTCACGAGATCATCCTTGGCACGGATGTCCTGAACCACGGATGACAGCCTCTCGCTTAACACCTTCACTTTCACATTGCTTTCGTCCTCCAATTCCTTTGACGAGATCTCCGGTGATTGCGTTGATTTCGGAGAACTCTTGGCAGTATCCTGATTAAGAACCCAAAACTGTCAAAATAAAAGGGAAAAAATTCTCAATAAAAGGAGATTACTAGAATACCCTTCCTCTATACTCTATACTACTGAGTAGTAATATAAGGCGCCGTAAAAGAGCTCAGAGCTCATTTTGCAGAAACTAGGGAAAAGAATGCCATCGATCTTAGACTTAGGTCATGACTATGAATTTGTCTCTAAGATTTGAAATAGTATTATGCCTGGAACAGTATTATACAACAGTGAGATGGCTGAAGATTCAATTTAATAACAATAAGTTCTACCAGAAGCATAGAAAGTTTTGCCAGAATCATTGTCAAGGAACCAAACGTTGGTCACTTGAAATGCACGGCATGGTACCTTGGCCAGATCATGTTAGCCTACAGACTGAAGGCTGTCAGTCACAGCTTTCAGCACAGCACTACTCTATCAATCCCAACTACACACGGAGTAACTTCTAAACGGCAGGGCACGGCAGTACTTGGTCATGGTGTTGAAAGCTTCAATTGACATTACCATGGGGAATGGAACTATGGAAGCTCTGGTCAAAGAAGAGGAGCAATGGTGCCAGGTACTTTTGCACCACCCAGCTCAGGACCAGAGCTTGAAGAAAGAGAAAGGCATCTTGATTGCTCTGTGCCAGCACCTAGCAGCAACAGGAGCCGTTTGGGTTGGGCCAAAGGACGTGCCACAGACTTGCAGGGAAGCACATGGAACGGCCGAACGGCCAACCAACCAACCAAGAGATAGAGATGCATCCTGTTAAGCGCAGCCATGATGGTGTCAGAGGAAAAGCGAGTCCCAACCAACACCCACATCCCCATTGTCCATGGGCAGGGCCGGCAGCCGTGAGGCCAGGTAGGGCTTGGCTTGCACTGCCGGCCTCCCTGGTATGGCATGGAAACCACCAGGACAGCCTCGGTCGCGGTCACTACCCCGGTACCCCCCACAGTCCAATCAGTGGCCTCCTACTGCATGGAATTCTCACATGATCATGAACAGAGAGATCTGGTCAGCATTGCTGCTTTGCTTGCTGCCCAGCACAACAATGCAGGAGGAAAGAATGAGAGACTGAATCTTGGCGGTGGCCCTCAGTGCCATGTGGGCGCATAGATGATGAGTACGGTCGGTGTGCCTTTGCCAAAATGATTGATCCACTGTTTAGGGGTCTACGGAGAGCACCGTATTTTGCGCAATTATCCTGTTTTTGTCAGACAAGGAATTATGCCTATACAGAATTGCTGAAACATCTGAAGGTACACAATCCCTATAGCTCACAGCATCAGAGTTCACAGTTCAGGGCCAGGAACAGCAAGGAATGTGTCTAGGATAACTGACCCGTCGACAGAAATCTCTGTCTAACGCTATCGCTATCTGAGCATTGGGGTTTTTGGAGAGCTTGTGCTGCAACTGGGTGGTAGATTACCACTTACCAGGCTTGAGAGGCCCTACAGATCTGGCGCCGGATGAAACCTCACATGCACTGCACATGCTACATGACCTGTTAACTGAAGGATTGCAGGACTTGGAAAGTCAAATGAACGCCCAGCGATGCTTGCTTCTGGTTCACTCCTGGACTGGGGATTATTATTCTTCAATGTGAAGACTGCTACTGTTGTCTGATTTCCACCTCTCTTCTCCCTGGACTCATCTAACATTGACTAGACACGTCGGAAATACAGATAAATGAGTTTGATAGTGTTCCCTTCTAAAATTAGGCACGACATTGTAGAAATGCAGGATTCACGGCATGGCTAGATGGATGATGAACGTTTCTACGTAGCTTTTATAATGTTTAATTTATTGATTTTTTGACACATCGGTTGTGTGAGGCTTGGTAGGGTGAGAAGAAAGGGAGGCAGAAACTGTTTGCACCTGCTCGTCAGTGAGCCTCTCGGATGCTGAGGAGGCCGATGTCTCCGTCTCGGCGGGGCTCTTGTCCGTCGACTTGCGCCGCCACAGCCAGCTCCGGCGATCCATCCCCGGAGGCCTGGACGCAATGCCGATCCTGCTATGCCTTCTCTCCTTTACTCACTGTTGAGGGACCTCTGGAAGAGCTGATGATCACGCTGGGAAATCAAAAAAGGGCAAAAGTTCAGTCCACATGTTCAACAATCCACACAACGAGAGCAGAAACCGAACCTTGAAGAACACAAACTCCACGCAATCCGATTCTAATTAACAACCAATTCGTCCTCAAATTTCAATTTCAGTACTCAAATTCGACTGAACACCAATCTTATCCTCATGTGTGTCGGTGTGCGCGCTCCATCGCACAAACTGGAAACTACCGATAAATCGCATTCACCCCCAAATCCGTCGATCGGGGGCGAAATTGCACCCAATAGAACACATCACGGAGGGGTGGAGATAAAAAGAGAGAGGATAAGAACCAGAGCAAGGTATTCGAGAACAGAGAGGCGCGACACCGATCGGAGCAACTGAAGAGAGCGCCGCCCGCCCAGCAAGCAGAGCTCCTCCATGAAACGGGAAGGAAAACGCTCACCTTCGCCTCTGGACCCCGCGGGCCGCGGCGAGGACGACGAAGCCAGCAGCCACGAACCACGCGAAGGCGATGATGCCCCGCGCCGCGCCCGCCCAACAAGACCCGGGAACCAGGCGCCCACCCAAAGACCCGCGGCTTCTGTTTCGCTTTCGTCACCGCCTCCCCTCACCGTCACCTCCTCTTGCTCCTCCTCCTAGTCGGCGCGGCACGCGAAGCGCGACCCCGGGGCGCATGTCTCTGTGTCTCTCCGCTGCCGTTTGCTTCTGAAATTCTCACGCCACGCACCGCAGCGCACGGGCCCTTTTAAAACCCACCACGCCGTCAGCTCGGACAGAGCCCGTGGCGGTTTCAGGAATGGAGGCTTCCCTGCGACGCGGCCGTATCGGTAGTCGTGCTCGTGCAGTGCAGGCGAGTAGGCGACTGAGCTGTATTATAAGTTTCCATTCCGTGTATTATACTACTGTCTTCTCTTTTTTTTTAACGAAACATTATACTACTGTCTTCTATACTGTAGATACGGAGTACATCTACAGCTGGGCCCTCCGTTTCTCGTTGCAGAGCTCGTGTAGTTCGCACGGTGGCATTAGCGTAGTACTATTTGTTTTTTCTTTTTTCTTTTTTCTTTTTCTTTTTCTTTTTTGGGAATTAANGGTGTTTAGATTGGGGAATTCCGGGGAAAACAGTGATTCTCCGGAATTCCCCTAAATTCCGCTACGGTGTTTTTCCCCTACTTTCCCTACTGTTACAGTGTTTTTTCCCTAT
>JAZFNS010031222.1:184-11307 GCA_037127165.1 Alloteropsis angusta | reverse complement strand
CCCCCCCCCATCACGCCACCCCCTCCTCCCTTCTCGGCCGTTTGCCGCGAGCAAGCTCTGACCGTGACCCCACCGCACCGCCGATGGCGACGGCCACGGGCGCGATGGCCGCCACCTCCTGGGCCCCGATCCCGACCGCCGCCGCATCACTGCCTTGTGATCTCGGCCTCGGACGCCGCCGGACCGGCGGGAGACGGCTACGGGCGTCGCCATCCTCCCGCAGGCCGTTCGTCTTCTCGCCGAGGGGCGTGTCCGACTCGCGGAGCTCGCAGACGTGCCTCGATCCGGATGCCAGCACGGTAAGCGCGATAAAAAAAAGTGATCTTCCATCTTGGAAATCGTCTTTCCACGTCGGTGATCCCTTTTTCTCGCCTTTTCATCTTTTAGTAGTACTTGTTTCGATTTCGAGGTGTACTTTGCGCGTTTACGTGGCAAAGGTTGAATCTTTCTTCGAGATTCGGTGAGAGAAGTGGGGAAATGGAATGGAAATCGATACGGGCCCTTGTTTTAGTTGATGCGTTAATTTGGCTCTGTTTGTTTTTCAGATGGGTAAAAATTGTTCACTTCTACTTACTGACGGGTTCATTTCCATTATCTAAATGGTTTTGTTTGAGTTCTTTGTTAGTTATGATACCGGAAATGGTCGAAAGATGATGGGGACACTTGCCTATGTTAGCGTTGTTGGATGACACACCTCAGCACTGATAGTTGTTGGGAGACCTTTAATTTATTAATCTAGGATCTTTGCGTGGTCCATGTGTGGATTTAATAATCAACCCGGGATCTAAAGACTGTACCTTGCCGTTCATTTTATTAGATTTCCTGATAAAATCTGGGGGGCCAGCGCCCGATCAGTCCATCTGTACTCAGTCACTGAATGTCCTGGCACATTTTGTCAGATGTAATTCATGTGTTCCGTTTGTTCCTGCAGAGTGTTCTTGGGATCATCCTTGGAGGTGGTGCTGGGACAAGGCTGTATCCACTGACGAAGAAGAGGGCAAAGCCAGCAGTACCGCTGGGCGCCAACTACAGGCTCATAGATATCCCTGTCAGCAACTGTCTGAACAGCAATGTGTCAAAGATCTATGTGCTGACACAGTTCAACTCTGCTTCGCTCAATCGCCATCTCTCGAGGGCATATGGGAACAGCATTGGTGGGTACAAGAACGAGGGATTCGTTGAGGTCCTTGCAGCACAGCAGAGCCCAGAGAATCCTAACTGGTTTCAGGTAACTTTTTTCATTTGTTGATGTCATCAATGTATCAATCCTGGAATATTTGTTTATGCTAACAACTGGAGTGCTAATGCCTGATTCCATGCACATATTTGATTCGCTGCCTTTTCCAGTTTCTGTTTATTATTACTCTCTTAGGTTTGCAAAATAGATTTGTATTTTTGGTTGTGCAACAAATGCAGCTGCACAAGTGCATGGATGTCACTCACTATGCCGAATGTAGATAACTTCAGGGGGTGTATAAAACAAAACACAAAATTCTTGGTAGATCAAAATATATCAGTGAGCTGTCTAATAAGTGGAATTTTTCTTGGTTTTAATTCATCCACTGACAATCGATTTGAACTACTGTATTTTGCCACATGGGCACTTGATGTCTAATAAGTGGAATTTTCCTTTACAAGTTTTGATGAATGTAGAGCTTCCAATAGTTGAATTCAGGCTGGAACTAAAGTTAACAATGATGCATGAAAAGTATATGCAGCAAATGCTTGTCTCCTCTATGCACACTGGTTTGTTGATTTATTTCGCTTCCCATCTCAGGGTACTGCAGATGCTGTGCGTCAGTACTTGTGGCTATTCGAGGAGCACAATGTCATGGAGTTCCTTATTCTGGCTGGAGATCACCTGTACCGTATGGACTACCAAAAGTTCATTCAAGCTCATAGGGAAACAGATGCTGATATAACTGTTGCTGCGTTGCCAATGGATGAACAACGTGCAACTGCATTTGGCCTCATGAAAATTGATGACGAGGGAAGGATAGTTGAGTTTGCAGAGAAGCCGAAAGGAGAGAAGTTGAAATCAATGATGGTACGAACATGATAATCCTTTCTCACCACACTACACCCTGAGTTCCTAACTGTTGGTTATTACTTCTGTGATTGCGCTTTTGCCAGTTAATCTTGTGCTTATTTTAATTTTTCACTTGCAGGTTGACACAACTATATTGGGCCTTGATCCTGAGAGGGCCAAGGAACTACCTTATATTGCTAGTATGGGAATCTACGTTTTTAGCAAAGATGTGATGCTTCGGCTTCTCCGAGAAAACTTTCCTGCAGCAAATGACTTTGGAAGTGAGGTTATTCCTGGAGCAACAGAAATTGGACTGAGGGTATGCTATGCTCTTAAACATTTTGTGGTTTTTTCCCTCTAAATTTTAGTTTGCTACATCATTGGTTGAGACATTTTACTTCACACTTAGTTATGTTGCTCGGTTCCTATATCCATGTATGCAAATCACTGTATTTGCTATGATGACATTGTATTTCATAGGTGCAAGCTTACTTATATGATGGTTATTGGGAAGATATTGGCACTATCGAGGCATTTTATAATGCAAACTTGGGAATAACCAAGAAGCCTTTTCCAGATTTTAGGTATGGTTTGCACATGTCTACAGTACAAAGTTAGGAGGATGCATTATTTCCAGATCCACTACCTACTTCTGATAAAACATTCTTTGAAACAGCTTCTATGACCGTTCTGCTCCAATTTATACACAACCTAGATACTTGCCTCCTTCAAAGGTTCTTGATGCTGATGTAACAGACAGTGTCATTGGCGAAGGTTGTGTTATTAATGTAAGAAGCTTTTTTCACATGTTTTTGATGAATTGCTTTGTATTGTTTTTGAGGCTTTCATATCATAATGCATTTTGCAATCATCAAAGTTAATTTATGGATCTGTTTGTCATTACTTCTTTGTAGTTCTCACGTTTCAATGCATAGCCTTCCTAAATTCAGTTATCTTATTTTTGCACCCCTGTCAACGTCCTTTGGCTAGCATTGCACAATCAACCATTCTGTGGTTGGACTCCGTTCCTGCATTTCTGAAGGTGCAGTTATAGAGGACTCGTTGCTAATGGGTGCAGACTATTATGAGGTAAGATAAAGGGAAACAGGACTCTAATATTGTGGCATGGAAGTATTGTGAGACCTTATCATCCGTTTTTTGTTCAGACTGAAGATGATAAGAAAGTCCTTTCAGAGACTGGCGGTATTCCCATTGGTATTGGGAGGAATGCACATATTAGAAAAGCAATAATCGACAAGAATGCTCGAATTGGAGAAAATGTGAAGGTACTTCATATATATCTAATTCTATTTAAAGCTGCTGATATTCTTTATCTAATTGACTGTTTTTCTACTTTTTTTTTGCGAGTGACTGTTTTTCTACTGTTCATTACTCTGGATAAAAAAGAGGAAATAAGCAAACATCATGATTTATGTAAAAAGGTTTATCTTGGTCATTTTTATCGTTTTCTAGTAGACTAACTCTTGTTTACTAGTGATGTTTCTTGGCAAATTCTAAATAATCTGATCATGCATTATTAATATTTGGCCATGAGTGTTACCATGTTGAGTTGCAGGCTTTCTGTTACTAAAATAAAATTGAAATATCCAGGAAATTCCCTATGCCTTATAAAATATTCTTTAACTTCTACAGAGATGATAATGGGCAAAAAAAGATGTGCAATGTTGTTTCTGATATATGTTGACCATTCTTAAATGGCTTGTTACTTTTACAGATAATCAATTTTGACAATGTTCAAGAAGCAGTAAGGGAGACAGAAGGATACTTCATTAAAAGTGGTATAGTCACGGTGATTAAGGATGCCTTGATCCCTAGTGGAACAGTCATATAGAGTCAATTATCGCCGTGTACATAAGGTTATATCTCTTGGCAGAAACCATAGTTTCTTGTGTTGTTGCTGTATTGAAGTCCCTATAAATGAAAGTAAGCAGTTTTGCAGCTTTCACCAAACTTTATACTGTAACTGGATTGACTGCACTGCTTAGTACTACCACATAGTTGAATAGTTCGGTAATCAATGGAATCTGTTTGCAGTATGCTCAATTATCATTCATTGCTTGTATCTGATGTATTTTGCAAATAGTTTGTGCTATCAGCATTGTGATTAATAGACAGAATTAAGTGGGCACCTGATGATTCCCATTTAATTAGTATATTGAAGTTTTATTGTGCAACCCATCCCAGTCCACTAGGGGCCATGCACTTTGGGACAGAAGCATCTGCTAGGCATGGAACAATATGTTCTGCAACTGTTATTTTAACCTTTTCTTGTTACATTTCCCAGCAGGTTGGTTTGCAGCAGATGGCGATCACCATGCACATGAAGTCATTTCCATCCTTTCTGGACCATGGTTTCTTTCCATGTTGCAAAATCACCAAGCTCCACATCAACCTGCGAGGATATATTTAAATAATAGAACGGTGCTATTCAAAGGCACCATTTTCCTGTCAGTAGCATGAGGCTCTGTTCTAAATGTATTGTTGAGTGGAATTTGGATATTTGATCTGTATAATGTATCCTTTTGAGTTTTCAGACCTAAAATACCATGTGCTTAGACTCTTTGTTGCCTTAAAACGCTCAAGTCATTTTGGACATACAGAATAACACAATCTCATCACCTGTGAAATCTGATAAACAAACATTCGAAGTGTCAGTTATACTGATTTTTTCTAGATTAAACTCACTGGAGAACATATTGCTCAGACACGGGCGATTCTGCAAGCAAATACTTTGTAAAAAGTTCAAATTATGTGATTGAAACGTTCTGGCTAGCTTAGGCAGTAGAAGTTAACCTATGTAAACTGTTTATTGATATGAATGATAATGTTCTACCACCTGCCAAAAAGGAAGAATGCACAGCAAAAAGAAACCACCAGAGATCCGTTGCCATAGAAGGCACTCTGGGTTCGTGACTGGACTGATGTCATGTGGCAGCCAGATTATTCCTGACTAAAGCCTCATATGCGACAAAGATTGAAAAAATTAGTTGAAGTGGTAGAGAGGAAGCTCAGCATTGAGGGGCGCTGACATGACCTTGAGCACATCGTTCACTGACGCCATCGAGCTTATTGCTGCTTTCAGAATCTCCCGAGAGCATCCAGGCTTCAGAATTGTCCTCACCTGAGACACCAGGTTTGACATATTTAAAAGCAGGTACTGACTTTATCTTCTTCTGAAGCTAGATACATATCAGCTGCATGGTTTTTTTTGATTCACAAACCTTGTCCAAGTAGTCTTGCAGTATCTCGATGTCGCCCAGGTAGTCTTGGCCTTCAATTGTCAATGTGATGGGCTTAATGTCTGCGCCAGGTCCTTCAAATTGAATGCCTCCTGGAGTTCTGTAGAAATCATCTAGCAGAAAGCTTGAGGCTTTCTCTCTCAGGACCCTGAGTAGTTGAGGAAAAAGAAGAAGAGTTTGTTTATATTTTTTCCTGTTCTATGAATTAGAAATTTTGGTTATCCTGCTATTGTTAGTTGTTACTATTGTTTATTTTCTAGTCATGACCAATTTTAAAATAAATTCTGCATTTTACTGGAGGATTAAATGCAAAACAATTTGATATACCCTTTAATAAGATTAAAACATTTCCAGTCTAATCTTTAGGTGATCCCATAAAGAAAAGGAAACTCCGACTTACGCATATGATTCTGCTTTTAGGTCAATTGGTGAAGGGTGGATAACTGGCCTCCCTATAGGGACAGCTCCAGGGCCACGCAGGTGCCTCCTCACACTCATCATTGCCTGTTAACAATGGTAAATCATCATTGCAGTCTTCACACCGGTTACTAGAACATATTTCACAAAGAAAACAAAGCAAAGGCTAAAGGAGAATACTGTTAGAGGAACAGCAGCACATCGCCACTTGTCTGTTGAGTCCTTCAAATTTGTTACAGTAGCCATGTAACCATTCAACCCAGTTGCTACAATTTGCACACAAATATGGCCAAGAACCTGCATCTTTAATGCTTAGAAGTGTGCCATACTGATTTTTGTTCTAGAGAAAAACATATTGTTGGAGACAACATGTTTGTTTATATTTGCTTCTTACATAAGCGTAGTTGCAGTCAAAATTTGATGGTAGTGATCCTCGAGCTTGAGAACCAAAGAAGTGGCACACTGAACTGAATTTTCTTCCCTTGTAATTTCCTTCTTTCTGAAATCACTGAACAATCAAAACAGCTGCATCTAGAAACAAATGTATGCATAATCTCATAATGTAGCGGAACTTACTGTTCTCTTGTTCATTTCTGCTTCTACTAAATGAGCTAAGAGCTGCTCAGTATCGATCTGGAAAACAAATTGCGAGTCAATAATTATGCAAGATAAATTTTGATGAATAGCTGAGTATTTCAATTACCTGGGATAGCTGTGCCGAGTTATCAGATTCTTGATGCAGGACCAACTGGAGACACAATGTTTGAGATCTTCAGACCAGCATTTTCAAAAGTAATCTATTGAGTAAATTCAATTGTATAAGTCATGCAAGACCTCTCTCCTGATGAATGGTGGCAAGAACTTAAATAAGGCAGCAGCCCACGGAGAAAGTTGAGATGGAATCTCGTCCTCAGGAACATTTTTACTGTGTAGATTATTGATTTCCTAAAATATTTATAATGAGAACTGGTAAGATGCGACAGAACAACATTGTCCATTAGGCATAGCAATTAACATACCTGAATGAGTGCATACATTTCTGGTATGCTTTCGATTAGTCCCTCAGGAATAAGTAGCACTCCATGGTACTTTCCTGAAAATTAATAGCCCACATACCAAATTATTGCAAAGTGTAAATGCTTGTGTTAATTTAGATATACAAATTATTCTTTAATTAGTTTTAACTCAAATAGACAATGAATTGTACAGACCTTGAGCCGCCCTTGCTTCTACTCCGTCACATATCTTGTTTGTAATTTCCATCAGTGTGAGCTTTGACAATGCCACCTCCTCTCCTAAGATAACCTGAATGCAGACAATTAGCAAAGACAGTGCTAACATAATATGGAATAATTTCACTTGATCAAACCAGACCATGTTAGGGTGTGACTGAAGCGCGCACTCAAAGGCAACATGAGATGCTTTGCCACCCATCAAGCGAACAAAATAGTAGTACTGAAAGAGAAGAAATCAGTAAGCAGAGTAAGTGTACCATTAAGAAACAATCAGTTCTCGCCTCGTAACTCCGAAAAACAAATAACCAAAAGTTTCCAATTTTCAACACACTGTGAATGAGATGTATTGCAATATACCTTCCCAGCTGACACTGCATCAAGGCAAACATTGCTTATAAGCTGAGAGTCCACCTGAAAGCACATTGTGATAGAAAATTTTCAGGATATGACAGTTGTATACTGCATTAGGAATTTAGAATTGCTGCATTGCAAGTAATATGCCATAAGATTCACCTTGCACACTGTATCGAAACCAACGGTTGTTTCCACAAACTGATTCTTGAGATCACCACTTAGCGTTACAGGGACACCTATAACCTGTAAAAATGGTGAGGTCTCCGAAAATTTCTTTCGGTTTGCAAGATAAGGAACATGCCAGTGAGTAAGGACTACATACTTTTGTCTTGCAGTTATTCTTTGCAAAGGTCTCTGCAAGCTGAGCAGCATCTGTATTGGAGGTCACCCCTGGAGATTAAAAACCTATGAGAATCACATTATTTATCTTGGAGACTGGGATATTATCATGATACAAGCAGTACATTAGTAATTTTTTTCCAAATTTATCTGACAAAAATGTTAGGCAACTGAAATAGCAATTTTCTCACACATTTTTATTGTGATATTATGGAAATCACATCTATCAGTATATTCCATTACCAACCAACATATGGTTTCATATTAATAAGAACATGATTTTTTGGGTAATCTGCTTGTAGCACCTCCAATGATGATTAGGCCATCCAAATTAAGATCACAGCATGTTGACATAGCAGCATTCACTTGCTCCGTTGTGCGGATTTGATCAACAGTTCTGCCGAGCAAATCAAAACCACCTTTAAGAAGGCAAAAATTTCCCAGTTATCAACGAGTGGAATATAAATAAGGAAAATTTTGGCTTCATAAGTGTATAGACCAACCTTGATTTTTGTATGACGAAAGTAAATCATCTGTGATCTCCAAATTCTGCTTTGCAAATAGGCCTTCTGTGCCACCTATACCAGAAAAAAAAAGATTCAACCTAAGTTGTGTTCTTTTATGTTTCTTATAGGAGCTATATTATGGTCTTACTCTAACAGCTTCTATATTATGGTCTAACTCTAACAGCTTCATAAAAGTACCTCAGATTTCAACAACGAATTCATGAGGAATCAGGAACTATGTACCATGTGATTAACTGTGTCATAGGCAAGATTGCAAGAACAGAACAACGAAGGTGATAGTTTTCAGACTCTGCAATACGGAATTTTGGTGGATTTTGACACAACATGAAATTTCTTGATTCTTATTCCAGAACATTGAGTTCCTTAACATAGCAAACTTGCTTGTTGAAGAGTAGTTTAAAATTCTAACATGTTCATTCATCCACTATAAATAGCATGAGAATACTTTTACCATGAAGTTATGGAAAAAAAGTAAAACTTTGCTCACCTACAAACCCAAGCAGAACATTGTGTGGACTCTGAGCTTTCAAAGCATCATAGATACCCCATACGACATTGTGCCCTCCAGGTGATTGTCTTCCAGAAAACAACACACCCACCCTACAAAAGTTCGAATGTGCCGACACGATTACACATAATAATCTGATATGAAGAAGCAGCTGTTAACTGTTATCATGGTAATTTGGGATTCAAATTCAACCTAATTGGTGGGTGTTCTTCAATGACTTTTGCATTAGAGACCACCGTATTTGGCTCTAGAAAGTGCACCAGCTTCTGACCAAAGGTGTGTGGGAATGCCTGAGCCACAATATCCGCGCATTTCGGATCGATGGTTGTTGTTGAGTCACCAAACTCCACTCTGACTCTGGTTCCCTGGTCATAGCGATTGAAATTTGCAACATACAGTTTTCAGAGACATGAGAGAATAATACTTTAAGGTGACCTTGATGTATCCGAAATCGCCATACACCATAACTCTAAAGCATGTGGCTGGTGCTAATTAAAACATTTCCTTGCGGATTTCTCAGGATTAGTTCAAACTTCAGATTAAAGTAGAATCATCGCATTAAAAATGTAAAGTTATTAATCTGGTCAGAAGTTTCCAAGTTTTTACAAGGAGTAAAATAAAAATCTATGTTTGCAATTCAGTACATAACCTGTTGCCTAAAATAAATTAATTTTGATCTTTGTACTTTTATAAGGAAACAAGAAAGAAAGCAGAGCTGGAATTCTGTTGAAAGAAAGAGGCCTGTGAGGAAAGAAGTTTCTGAGCGAAGTCTGTTTCCTCTAGAAGCAAAACTTTGATACACGGGCCAGACTCTCGGAAAGTTGTTAACTACTAGAGCTGTATTGACAAACAACCAAATGATGTCGTCACCAAGGCTCAGGTATCAGTAGAGCTAGTTGAGAAATTTTTGTCACCTAGACCCAAGATGGAGCTGAATGGATCCTACGTGGCAGAGGTGTTTCCTAAGCAGCAAGGCGACAAACGTTCCTCGATGCATCCAAAACTGCGCTGCTTTGAGCTTTCCAATTCCATGTGACAGTGAAAGAAAGTGCTTCACACCAAGAACATAACAAAGAACTTGCAATTTGCAAGGATTCATAGTAGTACAAAACACCAAAGGTTTGACGTAACCTGAAGGCATGGAGGCAACTCCGGTTGGTACAGCGCCCTCCTCCGCTGCAGCCCGGTGAGCTCCCTCGGCGAGCCCAGGTCGGCGAACATCGCTGCTGAACAATCCCCTGCTAGTGCTACTCCTCTTCCAAGAGAAGTTAACTGTTGTCAATTCTCTTCCTGGGTGCAGTTGTTGTGCTCTTCCTCCCTTTTTGTAAGGGGCAGAAGGGGCTCAACGGAAGAGGAGCAAAACTTTGCAGCTGAGGGAGGTGCTGGTGTCTGTTGGCCGGGCCCCTGAACCAAACCAACGGCAATTTGACCCCATTTCCCTTGTTAACCTCTGTTTCTGTGTGTTGGTAATCAAAGGTGTGCTTGTGATGTGATAGGTCAGAAGGAGTGACCTTCGAGGTTACAAGCTGCAAGCATTATTCTGTCTTTTTTGGCATTTTTTTGGACAAATCCCACTGTTTTAAATGAGTCCTAAGCCTGGCAAAAATAAAAAAAAGGTAAGGAGGATTCTTCTATTATTGAATCACTACTTACCAATAATTCTTTTTAGAAGAAGAAGAAGAAGAAGAAGAAGAAGAAGAAGAAGAACTCTTGTTGCCATCGAGCTTTTCATGCACCTTTTATTGAATTATATACTGCTGCAATTTGTAACAATTGAGGGGTTTGGTTCTAACAGGGGACGACGACTAAATTATTTTTTCTTCCTCCAGTTGTTGAAATCTTTCCCATTGGGTGACAGATGGAACCGAAGCAAAAGTGATTGAGAGAATGAAGTAAAGAGCCAAGCCAAAGTGTTGCTCTACTATAAATAAAATGCTCCCGTTCGTTCGTTGGTGTGTCTGTCAGCATCAACTGATGAATCAATACTCAGCGTCGCTGTCGCACCACAGAAAAGCAACGTCTGGAATAAATGGATGCGCCTGCATTTGTCGTCGGCCTTGAGACCGAAGCTGCTCGCCGATATAACAGAGATGCGGATCGGCAAGAACCAGTAATTCAGAATCTTCGTTTCCAGAAAGAACCAGTATTCAGAATCGTTGTTTCCAGCACTAGGTTTCAGCTCCCGGTTTCCTAGACATTAATTCGTGGTTTCCAATGGATTTGACGTCCTTTCAAACTTCTGGAATGGAAAGTTAGCAACACACTTTATAGCTACCTTTTTATGAAACTTTGGTCAAAACGACCGCGTAAAACATGGATCTTCAAAGTTTTACAGCGGTGAAGTAATAGCACGATTATTTTACAGCCTATTTTTATCTTTTACTAAGCTCTCTTATGAGCTATGCACTATAAAAGTATACTGTTGGACTTGAACTCTTTGTGTTGAATAAATCT
>JAZFNS010024299.1:348-12155 GCA_037127165.1 Alloteropsis angusta | reverse complement strand
CTGAAGGTTGACCTCAACGCCCATGGCTGTGACAGATGTGAGGCCGCCGATGCACTGTGCCAATGCACTGCCAATATCTTGGACCACGTGAGAGTAGACACCTGAGGTTCGGTCCGCAATGGTGCGCGTGAACAATAAGTCATACTTGAAACCAAAACCCAAGACATCTATCGGATATTCATGGCTCATGTGGTCGATTAAGCTTGCATCATCTGTATGTTTGGTAACGACGACCAAGATGACGCGCCCTAAACGGCTTGCTTTTTCCTCTGGCCCTCGCTGCCCAAGAATCTGTAGGAACATGATATATTCAGATAATTATTAGAACAAAAAATGTGTGTGTAAATGCACATGCATCCTGGCTATACCGCCATTTTTAGAACCGACAACAATTGGGTTGTGTTCAGCCTATAGATTAGCAATAATCATTTCAGCTGGAATGTCTTTGTTCTTTGTCAATGAACACTCACGTTCTAGATACATGTGGTTTCCACAAAAGTTGTTTTCATGCCTAAGCTGTATATCTGTAGAGATATTCTGTTCCATCTCTCTTATACTTAATTAGTGTAGAATAATAGGCATACTATGTGTTGGTTGCTGCCCAGCCCCGTAACCATAAACTTAGGGTAAACTCCATGTCAGTAGTTGAGGTATATTTTTTTTACATACCTTAGCTGCCTCCTGCAGAGCCGCGCCCACATCATGGCCTGTTCCTACCTTCAGCTCCAGGACCTTAGCTCTCGCCTCTTCCCGGTTCACATCGGACATCACATTGAGTTCCATACACCGATGGACCTGGCTGTTGAATGTCACGATGGACAGCCGGTTGTCCGGGCCGAGGTTGTCGATCACGAACACCATCGCCTGTTTCATCTCCTCCAGCCAATTATCTCTCTGCTCCGCATCGCTTGTGTCGAGCACGACGACGAGGTCCACCCCAATGCGCAACCTCTGTGTGCATTGCTGTGGCGCCGTCACTCGCACCATCACTGCAAACTCATTGCATGCCATCGTCCTCAGAATCGACTTGTTTCTAGCCATTGTCTCCAGCTTCATCTCTTCGCTACCAGTTAATTGGAGTTGAAACTGAGAGCAGTAATTTGCCGACATAGATATGTTAGCTTCAAATTAGAATAGATGCCCAAATCAAAGTTGACATGATAAATTGGGTTACAGGATATTCACGGTGTTAAGTGTCCAATGCGAAGTATTAAAACCTTAGTATACTAATTCACCACAGATTTTGAAGAAATTTCAGCGCTAATTATGGGAGTAAGGACGCTTATTATGTGACGGCTAATTTTTTATTTACAATTTGGTCCTTACTCCCTCCGTCACATAATAAGTGTCCTTTTAGAAATTCTAAGACCAAACAATAAGGATGAAAAATGTCCTATAGACCCCTAATCAATCTACTTAATTAGCTTTGGTAGTTGAGCNGACTCATGGATTCTCGTGTCTGTTTAATTATGCATGGTGGTGATTAACTTGTCACCCAATCAAAGGGAGACTCTTGTCTCGTGAATTGAACCATAAGGCAATGAATAAGCTACTTCATATGTTCTCAAACCTAAAAGGACATTCTTTTGTGGGACAAAATTTGAACTCTAAAAAGACACTTATTATGGGACGGAGGGAGTAGATCTTAAAATGATTATTACTTTTTGTCGATATCTCCGATTTAGGTGATTCTTGGGGTCATGCATTCATAACGGTGAACTTTATCTTTTAAAATGGTCTTTATACTTTTTATCATTATTTTTATATTATTCTTATGTTTTTTGTAAAAACAATATTATAATAAAAGTAAACAAACAGTTACAAAATAATATGAACAACATTTGAAAAGATAAAGATCATAGTTATGAACGCATGTCCACTAGAATCACTTAAATCGGAGATACAAGAAAAAATTAGTAACTATTTTCGTAATCACTTAAATTGGATCTTAAAATGATTATTATTTTAGTCCTTGGATACTTAAATGATTACTATTTTTCTCGTATCTTCGATTTAAGTGATTCTAGTGGTTATATGTTCATAACGATGAGCTTTATCTTTTAAAATGTTGTTCATATTATTTTGTAACTATTTGTTTGACTTTTTATATTGTTGTTTTTACAAAATAACATAAGGATAATATAACACATAGTGGTAAAACAGTATAAAGACCATTTTAAAAGATAAAGCTCACCGTTATGAACGCGTGACCATAAGAATAACCTAAATTGGAGATATGAGCAAAAGTTAATAATTATTTTAAGATTTAAGGACTAAATTGTAAATAATTTTCTTTAAAACCACTCATTAAAACCGATGACTAAATTTGAACGGTTTTGATAGTTGGATGTCAAAGATATCCGGCTTTGGAGTTCAATGGTCAAAACCAAACTGATACAAGAGTTAGATGGTCGAAAATAGACTTCTTCTTCCTTTTCAATAATGGCATTGGTGATAATTTATATGCAAATTTAGTAGTTTACTTTAGATAAACTTTCAGACATCCCAAAATTTTGACCATATAATTACTACTAACAATGACCTTTTCAAAGTTTTTGAACGGATTAAAAATACCTAACCAACTAACCTAGAAATATAGCTATGATTGTTTTCGAATATTCAATCCTTGCATACAAACCCCAATTTTGTGTGATGTGTTTGGTGTGCTGTAGAACTGTAGAAAGTAATTCCATTCTCAAGAGTTGGAATTAGAACTATACTCAAATTCAATCTAAACCTAAATTCTTCGAACAATTATCCAAACTAAAAACACAATCCAAACCCCCTAACGGGCTGTATAGTCTATATATATAATATGGCAAACGGTCATGTTATCTCATAATACATCATCTTTGGTATAAAAGAAATCACAACACGATGTATAAATCCAGGGATTATTCTGCTACCTGTCATCAGAAAACTGACCTGTGTTACAGATGTCGTACTCATGTCATGTTCGATAAACTCATCCATCTTTTCCGTTTCATTGAGCATCTCTACTATACACTGTGTAACTGGTCTCTTCGCTGGGTCAGGGTCCATGCACTCGACGCCTATCTGAGCACACACTCTTACTTGTTTCAACATAACTTCAGCCCATGATGTGTTTAATGTGTTCCTCCAGCTTTCAAGTACCTACACAGATTGCAATACATAGGATTTTTAAGAAAGGAAACATTTTCACAAACAGAAAATTGTATGTATAATGTTTTATAACTATTTCATCACCATGACACAGGGTCAATAAACCAGGTAACTTGCGGATTATATTGCAAAAGAATAAGTCCGTATTTGTCTCCTTAACTCTTTAATTAGTTTCTCAGTTAACAAAAAAAACTCTTTAGTTTGTCCAATTTTGACACCCAGCTCCAATAAAGTTTCATTTGGGTACCATGACATTCAGTTTTATTTTGTTTGACCTTCTAAAATCATTCGATCTGGCAACTTCTAAAATCAAACAAAGCGGTTTAGGGTTGATGTGGGTGCCCAAACTAAACAGTATTGCAGTTAAGGGCAAAACTTAAACAACACAAAAAGAAGAGGGGTTAAATACACAGACTCATTCCTACTGTGTTTAATGATCAATGATAGCGCCTAGCTAATTAATTCCAAGCGTCATGGGAGGCTTTTTAATTAATTTCTGCCAATTTGAATTGTTAATTTCTTTTTTTTGTATATCTACTGGGTCGCTGCGAAATACATGTTGTGATGTATATACTACATAATGTTACGAATGCCAATATTAGTTTGGACCAATAAATGGTTCTTACACTTTCAACTGCAGTATATCCCTTCTGTCCTGTCAGCAGCTCTATGATTATGACTCCAAGGCTATATATGTCTAACTTTGATGTGATTTCTCCACTAAAGAATTCGGGTGCCAAATATCCCCTGCGTATAAATGTTGTACAGTCCGATTGATTAAAGTGCAAAATGAAGAACCAAATTCATGTCTAACAAAAACTGCTTGTAAGACTTAGCTAGCTTACATCGACCCAACCAATTTTGAAGTAATAGCTCTTGTTTGATTTTCATCAAAGAACCTCGAGAGACCAAAATCTGCAATCTTTGGCACCATGTCATCATCAAGCAGTACATTGGCAGGCTTGAGATCTAAGTGAATAATACACTCCCCATGAAGATAATGCAAGCCCTCACAAATTCCCTTGATTATCTGATAGCGCTTTCTCCATTTTAGTCCAATAGAGGCATCTATAAAGCCAGCAGAAGGAATGTTAGTCTTTTACACACCAGTCATTGATAGGATAATGCTTGAGGCGAGAGGTAAATATCAGTTGTAATGTACTTGTGATATATGTGCACCAATTCTTCTATGTATTATGTGCTATAATTAATTTTATCCTCGATGAGATGGTCCGCATATGTTGCATCATATTTGTGAATGTAATGGATTCTAACTCTCTGAAGTTAAACTATCCTAAGATTATAGAAAAATGTATTGATGTAGTCTACCACATCAAAGAAGGAGTTTGCATTATGTTGTCATAACATCTAAATCCCGTACATTTGTGAACTGAAGGAGTTTGCACAGATAAGGAACTTCATAACCTCTGAATGAAATAGATATACTGATGAAAATTTTGGTGATACAGTATCCTTACCACTGATGTACTGTTCAAGGCTCCCTTTCTGTATATACTCAAAGCAGAGTAACCTCTGTCGTACATCTTCCATGACAAACCTTCCATCTAAGTCACACATTTTTCCATGTGTATCAGCACAGTATCCCAAAAAACGTACGATATTTTTATGCTTTGCCCTCAGCAGACAAGCAACCTCTCGATTATATTTTTTCTCATCTATATCAAACGATTCGGATAGCTTCTTCACGGCAACGGTCATACCATTTCCAAGCAGTCCCTGCAGATAATATTCACAGAATTGACTTCCCAGCTTATAAGTATATATTTTTGAAACATCAACAAGGTATTGTGTCACCGGCAATAACCCGTTGTTAGTTGTTACTCATACCTTGTAAACCGAACCAAAACCCCCACTGCCAATTTGCATATCATCAGAGAAATCTTTTGTGATCGCCTTTAGTAGTGTTATTGGCAGGTCTGTTGGCTTTGCATTTTCATCATGCAGCATGCCTTCCAATGGATTGTGTATACTAGCTTCATAATCCATTTGCATATAGCTGTACCCTTCAAACAACATCTATTGTTATTTATGAGACAAATTACTTTTTTACAGGAAAACACCATACCTTTTGCAGACCATATGGCCACAATACAAGTGATTGCCGAATTAAATTTTAATTAGTGTTGTAGCTGTCAACATTGATTGCAAGTGCCTACCGATGAGCGTGGACCAGTAGTGCAATCCATTTGCAATTGTTCGGAGCACAAATCAGGATCATGGATAATATTAGAGTTTCAGATAAAAAGAAGTGCCCAAGACAAATATTGGCACAACATTTCATACCAGGGAAAGAATCCTATGAGTTTTCAAAGTGTATGCCATTAACATTCCTCTTTAGTGTATATATATATTCTAATCTAAGGGGTGCTTTGCTACATATGACTCCAAAACCAGTGGTCAAGAAAATACCAGTATTTCAATGAATGGTTCTCACTTTTCACTACATTATTCACTACAAAAAAGGATGTTTCCTCTGCCCACAAGGCAGAAACAAAGGGATACGAAGAAAATTGTTCAAGGATGCAAGCACAGGTGGGGGAACAAGAAACTAACCGAGAAGCTTTTTTTGCCAAAGGAGCTAGCAGGGAAGTCAATTATCGGAGTTCCAGATTTCTCTGTGAATTAGAGGTACTAAGCTTCTGAGCTCCAAGTTCAGCACCGGCGCCGACAAAAGCTCCAGCTTCTAGCCACAAGTAAACAGAGATTTTGACAAAAATTTTCAAGCTAGCTACATGCAACTGTGTGCCGCCATGGGTGTGAGCACACTGGCGGACAGCTCGCTCCAAGCTTTGCAATTGGTAATGGAGAGAAAGAGGGAGAGCCGTATCCGTTGACTTATCTATTGNAGAGAGAGAGAGAGAGAGAGAGAGAGAGAGAGAGAGAGAGAGAGAGAGAGAGAGAGAGAGAGAACTTGTCACGGGTGTTTGATACACAAGTATAGGTAATTAACAACATCAAGAAGGGGTCTTATGATCTTATACTCAGACCCAATAAACTAGTGTCCTTTTGGATGTTTCGAAGGACCAAGGAGTAGACACTTGAACTACAGTTGTTGAAGCTGCCTGGCTGGCACTGCTAGTGGGCATCATAGATTATTGCCGCCTCATCGGTTAGTCTGTTGTTTTCACTAGATGCCCGTTAAATATTCCATTACATGACCTGGAGACACCAACAAATAATTCACGTGACGTGCTCTGGAGTGCATTAACCATTGCTTCCACTTCGAAAAAAGCTTGGATCGTCACTTGTGCCCGTCGGCACCTCGAGGCACATGACGGTGGGCTCCGGCTCCGGCTCCGGTAGGCATAGCTTCTGGTACATGGTCTTCGGCATGACACTCACACTTGCTCCAAGGTCACAGTAATGCTCTTTCGAACATTTGTGATCCAATGGAACACGGGATGGTCGGACATCTCTGGTTCCTCTTCTTCTCGGGAACTTGATCGGCGATAGCTGTGCTCCATTCTTCAATCATCTTGATAGTGCTTGGCAGCGGCATCTCGCGCTTGTTCATAAGAATTTCTTTGAAGTAGCGGGAGTATGTTGGAACTTGTAGAGCATCCAGGAGGGGCATGTTGATGCTCAAACTGCGAACCACTTCAACTATTTTTTCGAAATGCTCATCAATTTTACCTTTGTGGTAACGTGACCTCGGAAGAAGAATCCTGGTGTCTTTGTCAATTATTTCAAACTTTGGCTCTTGGGTGAGTTTGCTTCGGCTGCCTTCAAATCAGCTTCAATATTTGGCCTAGACTTCCTTGCTCCAACCGGGTGTTCGGGATCTTCGATCTCTTTTTTCGAGCAAGTTTGAATTGCTTTTGCCGACTCCGGATTTTACGGTTGCCATGGAAATCTCCCTTCATTACTTGGTAGGCATCCGACTATCTGGGTCGCTTGTGTCTCTAGCATTTTCATCATGTTGAGCACTTGGTAGTTAGAGCTTCCGACCTCTGTCACCTTCTCGTCAATATTCTCCAATGCCTTGTCCATAGCCTTGAATTTGTTGATGGCGTCCTTGTTGATCTTGCCTTGCTCCTCCATAAATTCCTTCAACTGTATACGAAGAGGCACCGCATTTTGAATGGATGAGCTTGAATTAAATTGAGATCTACCTTTTCTGTAGCAGAAGTTGGACGGTGGGAACCATTCTCCCTTCTTCTTGTAGTCGAGCATTCTAGCAATTCTTCTGGGCATGGCCGTACTCTCCACATTCTGCACATGTAGACTTTGCTTCGGCTGCCTTCAAATCAATAGCATGGCCTTCCTTCTTGTCCACCTCCATCTTCTCCAACCTTCTCATGAGTGAATTGATCTTCCCTTCCAATATTTCTTCATGCTCCACTTGCAAAAAACTCTTCGTAACGACCGCGGGCTGTGTCGAGAGTAGTCGCCCGGACAATGCCCACACATCATTCCCCGCCACCTTCTTGAATAACTTGAAAGCTAGAGTCAGGGTGAGCTCAATAACTGACCCACTTGTTGATGCGTTGATGATTGTCCTTGATGCTATCGTGAGACCTTGGTATAACTTCTGGACTATGTTTTCCCTTGAGAACTTGTGATGCGGCACGGCTCGGACGTAGTCATTGAAGCACTCATATGCCTCTGAAATATTCTCCGTCGGGTTCTGCATGAAAGTAGCAATCGTGTTGCGCAAAATTTGAGTGTTACTCGGTGAGTAGAGTTCCACCATGAAAGCTTTCATCAAGGACTCCCAATTTTGCACTGTCTTATATGGGAAATAATGAAACCACTGAAGCGCTCTCGCAAGTAGAGAGAACGGAAAGAGCCACGCTCTTATTTGATCTCGAGTCATCCCTTGCATGTCGAAGGTGCGGCAAAGTTGAGTGAATGCTTGATGGTGAAGGTTGGCGTATTCCTTTCTAGTGAAGGGTGTTGGGGATTGCCGTATTGAAAAACACATTCGGGTATATTGCAAAATGCCTTCGGGCATGTGGCTAACTCGCCATGTGAGAAGGGCTTCGATTGTCTTTACGAGCATGCTGAAATCAGCTTCGGTGGTCCCTCCGTTCGAGGCCAACGAAAGGGCTTCGGGGCTAAACGAGCTTAGGATCAAGGAAGCTTCGAGATGTCATCTTCGGACTATTTGCAGGTCCACGGTCGGAGGAAGCCGAATGGAGAAGCCGCCTTGGGAAAGCCTTCGAGAAGGGAGTAAGAAGGGCGCTTTTCTCGAAGGAGATCAGAGGTCAAAGGCCCTAAACGAAGGCATCCTGGGATAAGTCAAACATGCATACATTAGTATACACATTCACACTGAGCGTCGTATGTCTACGCTTTTGCCCCCAGGCTGTTTGTACTGCTTAGTCTAGAACGTGATGTCTGCTTTTCAAGGGTAAAAGCGGGTTGTAAAAGTGTCGTTTGGTCTCCCTATAAAAGGAGGCCACCTCACACGTGTAAAGGGTTGATTCTTGGGGAAATACTGTTGAAAGTGACTTTTCTGGTCTACTTTTTCCATCCCTCTTCATGTTTCCGCTATTGTTTGTGTTTACCTTCTCTGGTATCACTAAAACAATCAGGAATGAGGCGACGAAGTCCAAAAGAAGAAGAAAGCTAAAAGAACATTGTTCACCTTAACATTGGAAGTCAAAAGATGGGTGCCAAACTGATCCAAGCTCATCCTCAGTAAGATATCCTCACAAATTTTGAAGTCTACCTCAAACAAATAAGAAAAGATTATTGAAAAATTAACATAAACTCATCTTGGGTGGATCTCAAAAAGACAAAACCCCGGCGAGACGGTGAACCAGCTTCGAGCCCACTCGTACACAACCTACCAGCGCCTACAACACTTGGTTGATCAGCATTTGCAGGCATAAAGCTGCTGCTCTCACAAGAGGAAGAGGAACTACTGGAACTACCTTTGAGGGAAAACGTGTGGCTTCCTCCAACGATATCAACATTCGCCACCTCAGGACCTAAAACTTTTTCTCTTGTATCTTCTTCTTAGGAAGAAATGACGATTTCTTTTCAGCCTCCAGGGGTGCGGTCCGTAAAGTGGACGAGGCTTGAGTTGCTGTGGCCAAGAGGGGCAAAGAGCCGGATCAGCCGGAGATGAAAACTTCTTCGATGAATCCATTTTTCTATTCGAATCTTCTTCGTCCCCAGTTTCCACAACTCCAGGCTGGTTGCCTTCATCAAAAATAGACATTTCTGCATTGTCTTCATCGAACGTAGCGGCGACCCGCCTATGAGTTGGAATGAGCGGAGGAGAAACAAACACTGCAATAAACACGGAAAACAAATAATTGATTAAGCAAAATGCAACAAGAGGAACAAACGCCGCAAAATGGCTTCGATCAAAAAGTTCAAAAACTAACTCGGAGGCGAAGCAGTGCCCTGCACATCATCTCCCTTGTCCGAAACTGCTTCAAGAGTGGACACTTCTCGGGGCCCCTTCGGAGGTGAAGGGATAGCAAAAGAAGGCCTACGAGCCGCACTTGGAGAAGGTGTAGGTTGAGCAGTCGCCAGAGGCCTAGCCATGGTCACTTTAGGTGTGTTTTTTTTCTGAAGCCTCTTCTTCACGGCCTCAGCTTGGGAGGTGTTGACCCTCTTCAAAGGAAGCACGTCTGCGGAGGACATAGCAGTGCCGGTTCGTCCACCCCTTGAGCCCCTTCTGCCTCCACGACTAGATGACTTCAATCGTCCGCCCTTGGCTGGCTTCGGATCACCCTTGTTGCGACTTTGCGCAGGGATGGAGCGCTCGGGGCACTCCACACCCATCTCATCAAAAACTCGGTTAAGCCTTTTACCTTCACGAACGACCAATGAGGCTTTATACTACTTCGAATTGAAGGGGCCAAGAGCAGAATTGGCAAGCACTTAAGCTTCATGGACAACATCAGACGATGTCTTCCCCTGCGGTTTCTTCACCTTAAGAACAGGGAAGGCGAAGCCGGACATCCCATCATATTCTTTCCTCTCAATGCTAGACGGCTTCCAGCTAGACAAACAATTCTTTCTCGAAGCAAAAATTTCTTCAAAGACGTCTAGTGAAGTATGCCGGGCAGCGCAATCTTTGAAAGCTTTGAAGCAGCTATTGAAAGCCTCTCCCTGAGGCAAGAAGGGAGGAAAAGCAACAAAGGAAAAGAACAGGGGTTGAATGACCGAGCGTTGTGGATACGATCTGACTTTAGCTCCGTTGGCATTCACCCTGTTAACGCTCGTTAAATACATATTTTTACCCCTGTTTATCTTCAATAATGACATGAATTTGGCATATAAACTAACGATCATACTCTATAACCGGGACATTTTCGTATATGCATGTATGTTTTGGAGGAGTTGTGATTTTATAGGATTATTGGCATAAAAGAGGCATATTTGGACAAGGCTTAGGATCAAGCATAATATGGAAGAGTTTGTCCAAAACATGTGCACATATGGCAAGTCATGACTCCATCAACATAGAAGGCAAGTGCTGCAAGAAGAAGTCGGAGACTTCAGGGACAAGTCATCAATTGTAGAGATAAGGAAATTCAAGCCTCCTATCTCTATCACAATAAAACCCGAAGAAAATGATGTCCAAAGGCCGACATGCACATGCAGAATTACAACTAAGAGATACAATGGAGAAACCGAGCCCGAGCTAGGCCCAGAGAGGCCCATGCCGGCTAGCCTAGGCCCCATGTCGGCCGGCCCATCCCTTTTCTGGCTTGGTTTTGGGTCCCCTTCGAGCTAGGGTTCTTCTACTATATATAGATGCCCTATGTAAACGTTTCACGCATCAATCAAGTCGCCAGGCGCGGCTGAGGAGCAGATAAGCTAGAGGGACACCTTTCGGAGAGCCGAGGGTCGTGCTAAGTTGTCTAGGGATCGTCCCTAGATGACGTGGGAACCCTGCGCGGAAGACCATGTCGGAGTTCCAGGAGCTAGGATCAAGCAAGATCAAGTTAGGATCCTGGTGTGGTGATCATTNCATTCATGGTGAATTAATATGAGTTTCCGAATATTTGGCGATCTAAGTTCCTCTTTTTATGACCTTGCCTCGCTTGGGTTTTATCTTCCTCAATCTATTATCGACATAGATTGCTAAGGGATGTTCTTTTAGCCATGGTGTCTAGAGGCTCGTACCCCGATCTACCAAGTGTTGCGACATATTCATTTTCGGGTGTGCTTGGGAGTAACCTTCGCCGATAGGAGATCCTCGTGACAGAAGCGTGATCTGTGTAGGGGGGCTCACGGGGGTTAGACCGGAGGACAAGATTTAAAGATACCTTTATTGAGATTCTCATTCTTCATCTTTTTATTTGGTTCAGAACTGCAACAAAAGCATGATCTAGGTAATCTAGATCGATTATCTCTACGGTTTCTCTCACTACCTCTGGTGTTGATTTGGTCATTAGTAGATTAGAACGATTTGTTTTAAGAGATCTATTTGATTTGCAATCCCTCTCAAAGAACAAAAGGGTTTCAATCGTAGTTCGATTGTTTCTTACATCTCTAGTACCGTGGATTGATAAACCTTGGGGGAATACTTCGAGGGAAAATGTAACACCCCAGAATAGCAGCAACATTCTGGAGTGTTATCGTACTACGCTACAGCTATTACAACCACACACAAAAGAGATACAACAACAAAGATAATAAATAGAGTACGCGGAAACATCTTAAAACAATTAGAC
>JAZFNS010035199.1:4040-14287 GCA_037127165.1 Alloteropsis angusta | reverse complement strand
CTCCCCCCATTTTTAAGCTGGTTCAACTCTCCCCCCACAACCAATGTGGGACTAATCCCAACAGACGCAACCGGGAAACGGATCGGCGACTACCTAAGCATGTCTCTCACCGTCGTCTTCCTCGGCGTCGATCGATATGATGGTCATGGTGGCGCTTGCCTACTCGGTAGTTAGATAATAAGCATCTGCGTGTTAGCAAGCTAGTCTATCAATTTTTTTTTGTATGATCTATGCGGTGTCAGTGCAGCGACAATGCAAACTATTCTGCAGTGCCAAGTGAACCTTCTTGTTCTGATGAGCTTCTCTCTAAATCTCATATTCTCATTATTCCGACTGGAGCTCCATAGAAATTTCTTAGCTGATCATCCTTCTGAAGTTCTGATTAACACTTAACTCCAGCCGCACGATCAGTAGCGACGACACAGCCTAAACATGGTCAAGAGAAACGAAAACAAACGTACACACCCTATGGAGCCCTTGATTCCTTCAAGAAAGAGTCGCCTTGCAAATTGTAATCCTTTTCTTCTTACGTGGTGACACACAGGAACTGCCTTTTACAAAGACTTTTGGGACTTCACTAATCCGTGTCTTGATAACTTTATAGGGTCTACCATAATAAATTACTGTAAAAGAAATATAATCTTCGTGTGTTTGTGGTTCTCTTACCGCTTAGCCTTGCGGCTAGCACGCTTTCCATCATTTCCTTGGCAAAGTGATCGAGCAAGTAAAATGGGTTCCTGATTAGGGCTAGGAAAAATGCTCATGACTCATGAGCTTGTTCAGCTCGTCCCCTCGGTTTGGCTCGTTAATCTAATGAGACAGCTCGAGCTGATGTTTTTACTTGTTAATATAACGAGCGAGCACGAGCTGGCTCACGAGCTCAACGAGCAGAGTCAAAATATGTGATCTGCCTCACACTACTCACCCTCCTCGTTGCGAGTCTATACGAAGCTGTTTGGCCCCTTTGCTATGGAGTCATGCATCAGTCTGTACTAAAGATGTATGTTGCTGTTAAAGAAATAAATGACGTTGAATTGCTTATTTGCACGTGAGGCTGCATTTCGGATTCATATTGTTTTGGATTGTTGTGGGAGCTCGCCCCTAATTAACCTGGCTCAAGTGTACGAGACCACTTCCTTGGGGTATTTCACACACTTCAACCGAACTAATCTTGCAGACCGTCGAATACCTTCCTAATTAAACCACCATTTCTCATGACTGAAACAAAATAGCAGCAAGTCTCACTTGAAGGTGAGATCAAGCAGTACAACTCATCACAAATTTTACATCATAGAGTTATCATGGATAATTATACAAACAATGCATAAGTTTTGATTATTATATAACATAGTTATAAAACACAGCAGAAAACTACAAAAGTCGGTACAACGGAGATCATACATAGCCCTCGTATGACCTCACTCACCACGGCCTGAGTCGGAATCAGCCGGCACCCGCTCGATAGTCCAACCCGGCGATAAAGTACAAGGCCAAGCACAAGCAGCAACAAGGTCACATCCAGCATCACCAAGATTTGAAAAACGTGCCACAAACAAGGCTAAGTATACTAATACTCAGCAATACTTAACCGGCAAATTAAAAGATCTAGACATGCAAGTCTTTTGGTTGAGGGGATTGTTTTGCCAAAAAACTTACTACAAGTTTATCATTACTTTCAGTATTTTAGCTAAGTTTAAATGATGTCAAATAATTACAAATAATTACTAAGTTTGTAATCTATCCAATCAGCATTTGATAGTATCCTATGGTTTATAGGAATGCCCAAATACTTTGGTGGAAAATCTCCTTGGTTGCAGCCAAATAATTTTGTACTGATCCAATGCTTGTTGTGCATCACCAAAAAAGAATTTTGTGTACTGATCTAAGATAAATGACTCAACCAAAGATATATACTTACGTGAAAAACCTTTCATTCGTAGTGCCTTCATAAAAATGGCCACCTTACTTTATTATAGACTTTCTCAAAGTCTATCTTAAATATGATTCCACTTTGTTTCTTACTGTGCAACTCATGAATGGTCTCATGCAAAATAACGCCCCCTTCAAGGATGTTACCTCCTCGCATGAAAGTTGTTTGGGTTGGACTAATAATGTGATCATCGACTGAGTTGATTCTTATAGTAGACACTTTTCTAAATATCTTAAAGCTAACATTTAGGAAACAAATTGGTCTGTATTGTTGTATTCGATTTGCCTCCTGGGTTTTAGAGATTAGAGTTATAATGCCAAAATTAAGGCTAAAAACTTGTAATGTTCCTGTATCGGTTCATGAAACATCTGCATCAGGTCATCTTTAATGACTTCCCAAAACTTCTGATAGAACTCACCAAGGAAGCCATCTGGGCCCAGTGCTTTATTGTGTTCCATGTCAAATGCAACATCTCGAATCTCCTTTTCTGTAAATGGGGCTATAAAAAATCATTCTCTGTTTGAGTAACTTGGGAAATGTCATCCACTCTTGACTCGTCTAGAGAAAATGAATTTTCTTCGGANCCGAAAAGTTCCTTGTAGAATTTGGTGATATAAGACTTCAAGTTTGCTTGTCCCTCAATTTTTCCATTGCCGTCATCGAGCGAAAAGATCCTTTTTTTTCTATGTTTGCCATTTGCAATCATTTGGAAATATCTGGTATTGTTGTCTCCCAAAAGAATATCTGACACCTTAGCACACTGATAGTACTTAATTTCCTCCTCTCGAAGGAGTTTAGTCAAGTGATCTCTAGCTTCAACCAGTTGGTCACACTCAACATCTGTCAAATGACAAACTTCAGCGGTTGAATCCAAGTCACATATGGTGCCTTGTAGATCAATCTTCTTTTGTTTGTATATCCCCTCTGTGTGTGATGCCCAGCCTCTAAGGTGTCTACGTAATGCACTCAACTTTTTGTTCCATCGTTGAAGTGAGTTGCGCTCTGTCACCGTCTTTTTCCAAATTTCTACGACACGCTCATAGAAATCCTTGTGTAGGAACCAACTAAGTTCTTATTTGAACTGTCGTCTGTTTCCTACGTAAGCTGGTGTTTTGGTATCAAGAAGTAATGGAGTATGGTCCGAGATGCCTCTGTCCGGCGCTTGCACAGACATAAATGGGTATTTGAATTCCCATTCTGTAGTCATTAAGACTCTGTCCAATCTTTAAAAATAACCTGTTAGGAACCTGCAAAAACTCGCTGGGCCTTACATGAGTGGAAAGGTTGTCTTAGGACTATAATGTCCTTTGAATATTTTTATTGTCTAACCAATTTGTATGATCTCCACCAATGTAACTATTGACCAGAGACAAGTCCATGAAGAAACTGGCAATAATGATTTTGTAATGTCCTCTTCAATTTTAGTAGCTCCTCGTACAAACATTCATAGTTTTTTTATCCCATGCCTCACCCACAACTTCGCAAACAAGTAAATACATTGCCAAAAAAAAAAAGTAAATACATTTTGCATTTAAGGTATACCAGAAACCATGAGCATTAATCAGCTGGTGAGAGACAATCATAATATCAATTGCACATTGAAAACTCTGAAAGATTAAGTGTTACACTAAGATTCCTAAAGTACAGCATAGTTCTTAAATAAGACCAACATGACGAAAATATTTGATATGTAACTCTACAACCATCACGTTGTACCTTTGCTTCGATAGTACATATACTATAATGCTTTGGTGGATTGTCCTCAATTATGAATAGTAACTCCAATGTTTTTTTTTTCTATTCCTTCCTTTCTTCCCTTATTGATCAAGTTACATGCTATCGGATTTTAGGTGTAGATGCGGCGCTACTAACTTTCCTCTTCTTTCTGCAGCCAGTCCTTGAATGCACTTATTAGGTGAATGGGTACATGTGCACGCCATAAGTCGCACAAGTGAGAGATGATATATTTTCGACTTATAAGCTCCTCATCCTGTCCTGGCAACAGCTTTCTTTTCCTAACACCTCCAAAAGTTTTTGGTGTGCTCCTCCTTGACTTCTCAACATGAATAAGTGCAGAGCTATGTTTAGACTTCCAAATCATTTTGTAAATTGTTGCTTCAGTATTCTGGTGGAAGTAATCTATTGCCTTTGGCAGTATGATCTCTTCCAGTTGTTCCAAGGTAGCATCTACTTGTAAGCAATGTTGATCCTCGCCGGCTATCGCCACTATCTCAGAGTTCCTATTTGCAGGCAGCATGTCTTCTGAAGAGTGATGGGGTGCAAAGTAAATTCCAACATTCAGATAACTAGAATCCTGCAGCATGTCTTCAGAAGGCAAAGCGTTATGTTTTCTGTACAGAGACAATGGGACCTGACACTGCAAATTCACTTCACTTACTGGCTCCAAAGAAACATCCAACAGTCCAAACATGTCTGGGTTGCTAATACATCGTAGCTCATGCAGATTATGCTTCTTGCAACATAATGGGTTTGGGCGAAGCCATTGAGATTTTTGGTTCTGAAGACAAACCCGATCTTTCTGGGTGAAGTGAACAGATGGTATCCATGACAAGCATTGAGTTGGTAGTTGAGTAAGTTCTTTCAGAATATTTTCAAATGCACACTTGAAATGAGGAGCAAACAACTGCAAGCACTAAATTGCGGTCCCAACTATGTCCGTACTCTCTGAAATCTGTAGTATTATACTAAAGTAGATATTACCCACCGGTAGAGAACCATCTGCCTGGGTAAAAGTCAGGATAGCCTCTGTTCCATGCTCTGCAACACCAAAGGGCGCCAACCATAGCTGAGATGAAGAACAATTGTTTCCCGGAATGAATTTGTGATGCAGTTCTTTGCCTACTAAAAGGTTTCTGACAAGGGAGTTGAATGATATGGTGCTGCGTGGTGTGCAACCAAGCTCAATGAACCTTAGAAACTCGGTAGCACCATCTGCAAACCATTCAAATCTTTGAACATTGGATATCATCATCTTGTTGTCACAGTTAATGATGGAGGAGACATGACTTGGTAGCATGAGCAATACGGCTCGGAAAGGAGGAATTTCTTGCCCCTAGTTCCATCCGTTGGTCTTGGAGGATTCTCTGCTTGCATTTGTGGAGCGTGTCATCGCATTCTTGAGCAGCACGCTTCAGCTTCCCACGCCATCGCAACAAGGATGTGTCAGTGATCTTCCACTTATCAGATGTCTCAAGAGCAGCCTCCAGCCTGATGTGTGCCATCTCTAGTCTCTCCAAGTTCCTGTCCACATTTGTTTCCTCCTTTTCCCCATACCTTCGAACCAGACTAGATAGTACTTGGCTAACTGTCTCCTGAACAACTGAAGAACTGACGATCTCTGCCATTAAGATTCAATTCAATGATCTGTGGTAGGCCTTCCCCTGTTCAGGAAATTCAACATGTAACAGTATACATGAGAGAAATTTCAAAAAAAAATACAGTATACATGAGAGACTAGATATATGAACTCTGGATCACAATCAAACCTTTAGCTCAGTGGCTGTAAGAACATACCTTTGACTGAATCACATGGACAGCTTTCCTTTATACAGAGAGATATCTTGAGGGAAAATCATACAATGAGGCAAGGTGTGGAGAACTTAAATAGAATTCAGTGAGGGGGTGTGGAGGACTTGCTCTCTGCAAAGGAAAAACAGATAGGAAAGTCCTTTATTGAAGACTTATTCGGCTCAAGTCAAGATGAGAGAAAAGTCAAGAAAAGTAGGCGAGGTGCATTCAGTTGGTGTCGAATATGAAATGAAGATTGGTGCGATAATTCATGACAGCGAAAGGAAGTAAAAAGTAACTTGAAAATATTTCATCTACACAGAAGTGGACAAGGAGCTTAAAAATGATAAGGTCGTTGCCTTGCAGATAAATAAAAAATAAAGTTTGGCATTCCTGTTTACTAGTCTGGGTCAGCAGTTGGCAAGGAACTTGGAAAAGTCCGGTGGCACATGGAACCAACATTCCAAGTGTTTGTTCTTGCCACGCTAGTTAAGTTTTTTCAGATTGTCTGACTACATTTTTCTTGTGCTCCATTTTTCCATGTAATTGGTTGGATGAGCTGAAAGGCGGCTCTCTACCTATAGGCAGTAGCACTCTGAAGTCTGAATGCAGAGCCCTATGCAGGCAGAGGAGGCGCCTAACAGAACAAATGGTGAGTAGGTAAGTCGATGTATTTTGGGTCGGTGGGTCGACCCAAAAACCTGATGAAACGAACTAGAATGGCATTTTGCCTAATTAACTTACGGTACACTGGACCAGATTGGCTCCTCATCATGCTGGACAAGTGCTCAGCTGAGCAAAGAAAGCTGATCTTACTTTTGTTTTGGCAGGCTTGGAGTGCTCACAATAATCTGACTCACAATTCTGGCCCTTTTGATGTCTCTACTTCAGTGCATTTCCTTCTGAGGGCTGGATAAAAGTTAATGTTGATGCTTCTTTTGTTCTTGAATCAGGTGAGGCTGGACTTGGCATTATCACGCGAAATGACATGGGAGCGGTTGTCTTCACAGCTTGGAGAGTGTTGTCCCGTTGTGCAAGTGCAGTTGAAGCGGAAGCTTTTGCGTGTGTCGAAGGTATCAAGCTTGCTACCCAGCACTGCAATAAGCCATTTTTTGTGGAATCTGATTGTGCTCAGGTAATCTGATTGTCGAAGGTATCAAGTTTGTGTGCTTGTAGTGCCCGCGGCCAATGCATAAATTTTTCGCCACTTCTCACTAACTTTGTGGAATTAAACACCCCCATGGTATTAGTGGGTGGAGCCTGACAAACCTTGGCTGGGCACTCCACCACCTGTAAGTCTGTAACTGAAGTTGACAAGCAGCTCTTCAGAGTCTCAACAGAAGTGTTCATTGGAGATGGCAATAAGGCCTTTTTCTGGGGAGACTCTTGGCTGCGAGGAAGGGTACCCAAAGAAATTGCACCGGGTTTGTTCAAGTTAGCATGGAGGAAAACAAAGACAGTAAGGGAGGAATTGGTAAACCTTAACTGGACTAGAGGATTGTGGCATATGAGCACAATTCCAGAAATGGAACAATTCTTGGAGTTGTGGTGTTTGCTTGAGCAGGTCCAGCTGACAACTGACTCTGACGTCATTGTTTGGAAATGGACTAGCACTGGCCAGTATACTGCCAAGTCTGCATATATGGCCCAACATCAAGGAATATACCAACACTTCCCAACTAATACCATCTGGAAGGCAGAGGCTGAATAAAAACATAGATTCTTTGCTTGGTTGTTGCTGCAATGCAAAATTATTACTGCTGACAAGCTGATTAAGCAAAATTGGCCGTGTGAGCCACTCTGCCCTCTCTGCCGGCAACATGATGAGACTGCTGAACACCTTTGCCTTTTGTGTCCTTATGCCCAGGAGGTTTGGAGCTGCATCAGTGATTTGACAGGGGGTGCTATTAGGCAGCCGGCTCTCATTCAAGGAGTTGAACAGTGGTGGATTCAGAAACTCACAGGATTGCCAAAGAAAGAAAGGCGCCACAAAGCTGCTCTACTCATATATACAGCTTGGAACATTTGGAATGAACGAAACAGAAGAATTTTCCATGGAAAACATGCATCGCTGACAGAGGTTGTCAACCTTATCAAGGAGGAAATGGCCATGAGGAAGCAGGCCTGCGGTGCTACTGAGTTCCCTTAGTTTCTGATGTTAGGTTGTCTTAGATGTGAGTCTGAGTTCTATGTTGTTTTATGTAATCACAACTTTGTAAGAACCGCATTTCATCTCCTTCTTAAATGAATTGAAGTGCTCCTGCTTTAATTTCAAAAAAAAAAGGTAAAAAAGTGGGAGAGGTGCGTCAAGTTGAAAATGGAGGTTGCTGTGCTAATCAACAATGACAAGGACAAGAATTTGGAGATGTGAAACACAGTTTGAAGATGTTTCATCTACAACAATTTCTACGATCAGATGGTCAGAAAACAGAGAGCACCATGTACATATATGACACCAAAAATGGAACTGACAGCTAATGTGCTACACTTTCATAAGTTCTCAATGCAGAACATAGTACTTCATAGCTGTATGGCCAACACTACAAACCCCATGGTATAGATTTGCACTTCTTGCCCCTATATCTGGCAGGTCGTACTGAGTTCTTCTGAATAGAAGGTCCATGTTTTCTACTTGTTCCATAGAACATTCCAATTCCAATCTTGACCTATTCATGCTACATGATTTAGAATTTCAGGTGCAGCACCGTGTGCTGCTAACTGACTGACTTTCCGTTTCTTTCTGAATCCAATCCATGATGAAGCTTTGGAGCCGAACAGGTGCCTGTGCTCTCCATGAATTGAGGAAGTGGACGATCATGCGATTTCTATCCCCCAGCTCCTGACCCTGATGTTGCTCCAGCTTTCTTTTCCTAGCTCCCCTAGAAGTTCTGTTAGCAGTTGGCATCTCCATGCTTTCCTTCTCAAACTCAATGTATTCAGTGCCATGTTTAGATTTCCAGAGCATCTGGTAGACTGTCCCTTCAGTGTTTCGGCAGAAGTAATCTATTGCATTTGGCAGCATGATGTCATTTAGTTGTTCCAAGGTAATGTCTGTATGCACGCAATGTTGATCCATACCGTAGATTGCTGATATTGCAGAGCTTTTCTTTGCAGGCAGCATGTCTTTTGAAGAACCATGGGGTGCAAAGAGGATTCCAGCATTCAGATACTGAGAATGTTGCATGTATTTTTTGCATTCAGACGGTGAGGTCTGCTGTTTGTTGTACCTGGACAGGGAGACGTGACACTTCAGACTTACTTCAATAACTGAATCCAGGGAGACATCTGGCAATCCTACCATGTCTAGACTACTTACACAACGAAGTTTATTTTGGTCTTGATGCTTGCAACATAATGGGTCTGGGCGAAACCACTGAGTGCTAAATCTATGAAAATTGTCCCAGTGTTTTCTATGCCATAAATAATCAATATAAGGTACCCATGAGAAGTCCTGAGTAGGTAGTTGAGTAAGTTCATTCCTAATAGTTTCAAGTACAGACCGGAAACGAGGGGGAAACAACTGCAAGCACCTAACTACAACCCCAACTATGTCTGTACTTTCAGAAATCTGTAGCATTGCTCCAAGAAAAAAGTTATTCTCCGGTGCATAACTATCTTTCTGGATAAGTGTCAAGCAAACCTCTATTCCATGCTCTTCAGTAACAAAAGGCACCAACCATAGTAGAATGGAAGGGTACTCATTCCCACGAAAAATTTTATGGAATAGTTCTTTGCCTTCAAAAAGGTGGTTGATAATAGAATTGAAGGGCATGTGACGGCGTGGTGTGCCACCAAGCTCTACAAATCTCAAAAACTCGCTAGCTCCATCTGCAAACCACTCAAATCTTTGAACAACCGATTTGCTTAACTCGTTATCATTGTGGCTGAAAGAAGAGAAGATAAAGGACTTGGTAGCACGTGCTATCCGTTTAGGAAAGGCAGAGTTCCTCGTCTCCTGTTCCATCTGTTGTTTTTCTAGGGTTCTCTCCTTGCACCTGTGCAGGGTGTCATCACACTCTTGAGCTGCAGTTTTCAGCTTCTTGCGCCAACGCAACAATGGTGCATCAGTGATCAGCCATGTATTAGATATCTCAAGAGCAGTCTCCAACTTGATTTGTGCCATCTCCAGCCTCTCCAAGTTTTCGTTTGCATATAGTTTCTTTTCCCCATTGGACCTCTGAACCAGTCCAGATAGAACTTGGCTAACTGTCTCTTGTACAACTGCAGAAGTAACCATGTCCGCCATTAGGAGGGTTGAAGCACTTATAGTATCCCTTCCCTGCTCAGGAAATGAGATATTTAGCGGTATATACTTGTGAGACATAGGATACATGGAAGAATATTTTTGCGGTGCTGGGGTAATTAACATAACCTCAGGACAGTGAACTGAATTTTTATTACAAAGAATTTTTGAAGGTTTAACTTACTGAATGTACAAACTGCCTTTACTTGACTTTCATGGGAGGTAATTATGATGGAAACCGGATACATGGATGAATATTTTTTGCGGTAGTGGGGGTATAAACATAATCTCAGGACAGTTAACTGAATTGTTAGTACAAAGGAATTTTGAATCACAAGCATAGGTTTAACTTACCGATTGTACAAACTACCCTTGCTTGACTTTCATGGGAGTGGTTACCAGCTATCCTAACTTCTTGAGTATACATGAACTTTGCAGGGTAATATTGCGAGGTAATTATGATGGAAACCAAGAAGAAAGTGATATGAAGTTTCCAGAGAAAAAGGTAGTAGGCAGTGGGTCAATGGCAGGGCGGCTTTTTCAAGA
>JAZFNS010031152.1:12320-24335 GCA_037127165.1 Alloteropsis angusta | reverse complement strand
TTTTTTTTACATACTATATCGCATTAATAAGGTTTCTTTTTTTGTGAAAAAATAAGGTTTCTTTTAGAAATGTTTGTAACTTTGTATATGGTTATTGTCATTAAGATACATTTTAAATTCTTAAACTTGTACCTAGGTGTTATCCAGTTCCTAGATTCTTAAAAAAGTTTTTTGATCTCCGAACATGAAAGGATCCACTATTGTGAAAAATATTTTTACATAACGAGAGCCGCCGCCTCCGCGCCGCTCGTCTCCGCCTCCACCTCCGTTGGTCCCCCTCCCTTCCCGTCTCCAGCAACTCGCCCAAGACCGGAGGGAGCGGGGATCCATCTCTTCATTAGTTTTTAGTAGAGTGAGTCCAATTCATGGTTAGGGTTTCTCTATGCCGAGTTTCTTAGTATCGAAGATCTGTTTCTTCTTTTTCCTTTCCGGCGCGATAGCGAGAAAACATAGTCGATTTGGTCTCTCCGTAGCGACTCCGATGAAGATGGTGGTGGCAACTACGACGTCCACAACTTCCTTGGCATGACGACATGGAGAATTAGGTTTTCGGACATGGACATCAAGGCGGGGATGATGTTGTCATCGTGAAATAATTTTCTCCGGCCCCTTCTCAGTTTTGTTGTGGTTGGATCTGGCCACAATGAAGGACCAGTGAGAATAATTTTGTCCCTCAAGCCGATTACTTTTGGTTTTGAGTTGGGAAGATTAGATTTGGTTTTCCTTATTCTTCGGTGGCAGAAGGAAAAAGAAGGAAGATACAAGAAAGAAAAAGAAGAAGATTATACTCAATGCCGCCTACAGCAATGTTGGCCGTCGTTCTTTGGGCACCTATTCTTAGCCTGTTTGTTGAGTGTTTGACCGTGCGATCATCCATATGATTTTCATACAGGTTTGGAATTGAGATTTTGAGTTTTTTTGTTGCGTGAGTACCATGGAGATGAAGAGCCGCTTTTGGGTACACTTGTAATCTTTGTATTTCAGGGTGCCTGTAACATTAGGATGTACTCATCTATGATCTAATATAATTCTTCTTTCGCTCAAAAAAGGAAAATATTTTTACATACTATCGCATTGATAAGGTTTCTTTTAGAAGTGTTTGTAACTTTGTATATGGTTATTATCATTAAGGTACATTTTTAGATTTTTAAACTTATACCTAGGTGTAATCCAGTTCCTAGATTCTCAAAAAGATTTTTTTGATCTCTGTACATGTACCAGGTGTGATATAGGTCCTTAAACTCTCAAAATACATTTTTATATCCTAAAATCATCATTGGTTAATTTTATTAGAAATGGACTATTTCTTTAGCTATTTTTTCCATACGCTTTATTTAGAAATCATGTCACTAATTTATGTATTACTTTAATTCTAAATTTAGCTACTTATTTTTTTGACCGAAGTCAGCAGGGAAGCCCCTACATATATATTTTTTTTATAATTTTTATTCCACACCTAGCTACTTATTTTTTTGACCGAAGTCAGCAGGGAAGCCCCTACATATATTTTTTTTATAATTTTTATTCCACACCTGTTTAATTCGCTCCCACAGGGAGTCAAACCCGGGTCTGCTTGGTGCTACTCAGGTGCTGTAACCACTAGACTAGAGGCCCTTTCACAATTTAGCTAGTTATTGATTGTACTCATGCATTAACCAAGACCATTATATCATTATTAAAAACATCAATGATGCGTGCCATATTTTGTCCATTAACACGTCAATCTCTGTCTCAATCTTAAACTTTTCCTATTAACTGATTATATTTACGTGGGCCCTTTATAACTTTATTTGGGTAATAACAAAAACCAAGTATTTTCATTAATTTTGTGGTAAAATAGCATCTTGAAAGTTTAATGACCTTGACACTGCTCGACAAATTTGTAGATATAAAAATATTTTTTGCAAGCTTAGGGATCAGATGACACTACATGACAAGTTCTTTAAAGTTGTGGCAGACCCCTCAATTAAACCGCCTCAAACGTATGAGACCAAACCAACACCGGTCCTCACACACTTGAACTGTGTTAATCGTGCTAATCTGTCAGGTAACGTCCCGATTGAACAACCGACACTTCGATCAAAAAACCAGATACCAGCAAGTCCCACACGAAAGCGAGCTTAGAGGCTAGAACTCATCACAAGTTTTACATCATAAGGGTTCACATGGATAAATATTACAAACCAAGTTTAAGTTCTTAAAGGTTATTACAACACCATAGAGTTCAATTTTTTTTACCGAAGTCAGCAGAGGGAGTTCAATTGCACAACAGAAATGAAATCGTATTTCTAACCAATGATAAAAGTGATATTATGATGAAGCCCAATACATGACATCAATTATTACATCCCTTTACCAGAGAGGGCGGCTCAAGTTCAACAGTCCAACCAGGAAGGAGGCAGAGTACAAGGCCAAGTCAAAGCCGATATGGGGTCATACGCATCATCATCATGTGAAAAGTTGAGCCAAAAGCAAAGCTGATTATACCAATACTCCGCAAGACTTATCCAATTAGTGGTATATACTTAGCCGACTCCTAGAAATGCAAGGATTTTTGCCGGTGGGTTTGTTTTGCCAAAAAGCAACTAGGAGTGAATCCTTACTTTAAAGGTTTTAGCATCCAAATTAATGTAAGGCTAACAATTAACTAGGTTTGTAGCTATCCAATCTGAAAGTGGTGGTGAACAAACAATTAATACTATTCATCAACTATATTCACCATTAATTATCATAGTTTCTTTTGCATAATACATGTGACGAGAGATCAAGCAGCTTCATGTAACCGCGAAGGATGGACAACTCGGGTCAATTTTACACCATGCATGGATAACCTAGCTGTCATGGTGGTTAGCAGCCGTGGATGGGTCGTGGAGCTTCAAGAGGTCACCATGAACTCATTTTTGCGGTCAGTGGGAGGGGAGGATGGGTGTAGGAGGTCCGTCCATGGTGGTCTTCTTCTGCTTGGGCGCACGGGAGGAGACCGGTTCGGCCTTTATAGATGAGCTGGAGAGAGGAGAGGAGTTGAGCTCGGCCTTGGGGAGAAGGAAGCGACAACATTGGGCAGCAAGGGCAGTGGCTTGCCAGCCGGGCTCGGCCATGACTGTCCTGGCGCCTAGCGCCGGTCAAGCATCCGCAGCCAGGTGGCCAACCTGACCTGCCCTGATGCGAAAAGAGAAGGAAGAGAGAGAAGCTTGTCAACCATGTTTGACTACGAAAATCTCCAAAATTTTGAATTGAAACTTGCAAACCGTGCAAAAGAAAAGTTGTAGATGAAGAAAAGATCTATAACAATGATTATTGGTGAAACTTCATTTGATCAACGATTTGGGGAGTTCGAACGTACACACTTCAAATGCACAAAAAATGAGGAGAGTTTTCGGATGGGGACTGAGCGACTGAGCGGCCCCTCCGACCCACCCGCCGCCGCCGGCAACGGTGCCGGGGAGGAACCGCCCGACTACCCCAAAATCTCCAACCTCCTACCTCCCCTCCTCCCCTGACCCCCTCACCTCCCCTCCCCCGCTTCGTTCCCATCGGTGCCACAGCTCCTCTTCCCCGTCCGCCCCTTCGCCGCCGCAACAAAGGGGCCGCCGCCACCTCCCCCGCCCCAAATCGGAAGCTCATGGGACCGCGCCGACGCCAGGGACGACGGAAAGCCACCAGAACACGGAGGCCTGTGCACCTAAGCAGCTCGCTATCAGGTCTGCCGTACTCGATTGGGGGTCCTCGCAAGATTCGCCCAGGTGTGTCCTTCTCTGCGCGTGTCCTTGTCGATTTCCACTCCTTCCACACCCCTGCCCGAAAAGGGAGAAATCTCCGCTGAGGCCTCCTTCTGGATCTGCCCGGAATCCGGCCTGGAGGATTCTAAGCTAGCTACTATGGCGAATGCGCTTAACTTCTGCTTCACTGTGCCACCGCAGAGGTTTACTGTCCACAAAGCTGAGCGCGGCATTTTCGTCTCGATCGCTGCGTCCCCAAACATTGCTCGCTGGATTTTAGTCCAAGGTTTTGCTCGTTGGGGAAGCTCAAGTTTCTTCTCTTCCCCTCCTTCCTCTCCGCTCATCGCCATCTCGCTGGAGATGAAGACTGTGATGCGAGCAGTGACGTCACTCTTGCACAGGCCTGTGGGCCTCTTGGGTCTGCCCCCATTGCAAATTCTGCGAATCGCAGCCCGCGTACCACCGGCCCATCTTTGGATGGAAGCCTGGGGTGTGGTCCTTTCCTGGCCTCCACCACATCTCCCACCCCTTCTGCCACCATTTACTGTTTGCCACCTACCTCTGCCACACACAAAGAGTTCATTTACAATGGCAGAGCGGCAAACTCTCCCCCCTTATCTCCTCCCCACCTGAATCCCCTGAATGCCGGATTACCACGATCACCAAGTACGATTCAGATAGGCTTGCCAGAGAGCCCCACTCCCTGGCAGAAGCATCAGCTCGCGTGCCGAACGGATGTCGTCTCAGCTCGGCAATGGATCCCGGGAAGCAGAACCTAAGCTCTCTTCTCTGTCAAATCCAGCTGCGGCGCGCCCATACCTCACTGCCCTCCTCTCCCCCGCGACTTCCCCTTTAAAGCCAGCTCGACGCGTCCCTCTTCAGCGTGCCCAGTCCATGCCACCACCCCACTCCAGTGCTTTCGCTGCCTTGCTTCCGATCACAGGGTTGCAGAGTGTCGTGATCCCATTAGGTGCCGCCAGTGCCTCCGCTACGGCCACCGCAGGATCAGCTGCTCGATGGCGGGCTCGGCGTCCCGTGGGCTCTGGGAGAGGCTCTCGGGCCGGAGCCCTCGCTCCCCGCCGAGCGGCACCACGCGACCGTCGTCCTCCGCCAACACGACTAGGGATGGCAACGGGCACGAAAAATCCGTATGCCCGCGGATAGTAAACCCGGTGGATGGTCTCTTCCTCCTACGGGACCATGATGGTCTTGTTCTGCCACCCGTATTTCCGCGAGGCGGCAATCCGACGTGGCCCGATCCAGATGGATGGCTACTCCCTTATGCTCGAGCGGCATGAGGAAGCGGAGTTCCGCTTCACCTCTCAGTACAGAAGGCTCGTGGAGATCGCCGTCAACAACCCGCCGCCAGGCACCCCGCCGGCGGCGTCCACCTACTCACCGACGACACCGGGGCGCTTTCGTCGCGAAGCTGGGGATCCCTCGGCGGCTGCTGTTTCCGCACCGCTTCACGGGAACTCCGGGAAGAGGATCGAGGGGGCCCTCCATGGACAAGATGCAAGATTGGACAAGACTCAAGAGACAAGACCGAGGGAGGAGCGGACAGGACCAGACGACGCGGTGGTGGCCGGAAGCTCGGAAAGCCTGCTGTACAAAGGTAAGGCGGTGGCGACCTCGCAGGAGGAACTGCGAACCTACAAGGATGCGGTTGTCCGGCCACGTTCTTTCAAGCCAAGATTTCCGGACGGCTGTGCTGATGGCTGGCTCGATGAGAAGAGCATGCGACGACTCAGGCAGGCTGGCCACAGCATTCATGGCGGGGTGGGTGAGAGACCCCCTGCCACGAATGGTGTGGGGTACTGGATGGAACTGTTGAAGCGCAAAGCCGGGAGTAAATGCTTCAACTGCTTGGGAGCTGGGCACCACATCGCTCTGTGCCGAGATCCGCCCAAGTGCTTGTGTTGCGGGGGTTTTGGCCACAAAGCGAGGTTTTGCCCAGCCGCTCCCAGGTTTCCCACCTCCTTGCCCAAAGCTACGCGCTCCACGCCCAGGCCCTCCACGCGTCCGTCGCTGTCGGCGCCGCGCCCTACACCACCACCGGCGGCACGCCCGGCTGCTATGGCCGCCATGGACATCGACTACGCCAACTGGGTGCCGGGGGCGCCTGCGCAGCGACCTGATCTGGCGGTCGCGGGCGTGGCTAGGACGGACGCCATCAAGGAGGAGGAGCGGTCTTTGGAGATCTTCGCTCTCCTGGCTGTGCAGTTGGACGGCCTCGTCCGGCTCCCAACGGAGCTGATCCGGAGGGAAGCATCGAAGCAGCTCATGGTTCCGTACTTCGAGCTGGGGGCTTCGAGGCTCTCAGAGGCCTCATTCCTGATCAAGTTCCACAACCAGGCGCAGCGGAACGCGGCGATGAGGAAGGGCTCCTTCCGTGCGGGTCACACTGGCCTGCAGCTTCTCCCGTGGTCTCGCAGGGTTAGTGCCTTTCCTTCCAAGTACAAGTTCAGAGTCAGATTATGCTTAGAGGGTATTCCAAGCCATGCTAGACAGCTAGAGACAGTTGCAAGCTTGTTTAAAAACCCTGTGTTCATTGAGGAGTTCGGGTGTGATGCCGATAAACCGCAAGAAGAGGCCTGTGTTCGGATGTGGGTATGGACTTCTGATCCGGACGGATTTGCCATTCGGGGGAGACTTGAGGTTGAAGAACCAGTGACGCTGCCGCAAGAAGGTTTTGCCAGCGCGCTGGAGGAGTTGGGTATGCCTGTGGCGGCAATGCGGATAGGCCCGGCGGAGTTACTGCATTACAATGTTCTGATCCATGTGGATGAGGTTCTTGATTATTCACCACCTCCAAGAAGCCCCTCAAACAAGAGCTGTGATAGTGCAACCAGCGGTATTCCTGATGAAGAGCTTGAGGATGAGTGGCCGGTCCGCCATCGTTTTATCTGGCAACTGGGGGTGCCGGACCGGCCGGAACGCCGTAGAATCCCGGCGTTAGAGAGGCTTGGTGACCACGGAGCTCGGCAGCAGCCACCAAGGGGTGGCGGCGGTAATGGCGGCGCGGGTGGGGGTAGCACCGGCCAGAGGCCGCCTTCGGGGCCCCATGATTTGGGACGAGGTTTCCTGCCCAGGCGCTCGAGCGGCGGCGGCGATGGTCACGCGCCCCGGCGAAGTGGGGGCCACTCAGGTCCGGTGTGGAGAGTCAAACAGATTAGCCGGTCCGCAATACCAACAGCTAAAGAAGAGGCAGATAAGAGCTTCGGACGGGGAGATGCAGGTGACAGTTTCCTTCTTCGTGAAAACCATGCACAGCAGGTCAGAGGGTGGGACCCGATGCTGGAAGAGGCACAGCTGATCAGACTCGGCGCAGTGACAGAATCAGGAGGGGGGACAGTTTTGGACGCGAGCGATCCACTTGCTCCGTTCGAAACTGAGTGCCTCACAGGCGGGAAAGCTTTGACAGCTTTCGACTTGGGCCGGGAGGATGCAGTGGGCTGGGGGCCGACCCTGGAGCAGGCGATGCGAGGGGAAGAATTTCCGATGGGCCACCAAGCTGGGCTTCAGGAGTCTGTGGTGATGGGGCAGGCCGACTACTTGGAAACAGAGGGAGCTGCTGGCCAGGACATGGGCCTAGATGGGCCTCTGGCCCCCGAGGGGGCTGGGCAGGCCGACTCTCAGGATTACGGGGTGGGGAATGAACTTGATTTGAATCTTCCCGCGCGCGATCCAGATCAGGGAGTGGGAGCTTTGGGCGCCAGGGGTGGGGCGCCGGTTTTAGATGTGCCTGTTGATGCAGAGGGAAACCACACCAGGACAGGTCGTGATCAGGGGGTTCCAAGGATGAAAACGTTCACAAGATTTGCAGTGCCTCTCAAAAGATCACTGTTGTGTAATCCGACGGCAAAGGGGAAGTCCTGTGTCAGGAAAGCAGTTCCAAATGCTATGGGAGGCAAAAGATCAGCTAAGGCCGTGAGCAAAACAAAAACTCTCTTAACAATGGATGAAAGAGCAACAGGTATGTTACTGGCAGCAAGTGGTGCAGCAGAGAAGGAAGAGCAGATCACTGAGGCAAGTAAGATGCAGTTCGGCCAGCAGCTTCTCCAACCTGCTGATTCCGAAATGATTGATGGGCTGAGACAGTTATTTGGTCTGAATGAAGGTGCTGACAGCCTCAGCGCCTTAGTGATCCACGTGGAGGAATGAAATGCGACAGAGGTCGCTGGGGTGGCATCTTGGGCCACTCGGCATGCCCTGTGGGCATGTTTGTATCTTACTTTCTGCTCCGTTTTTCTTCCAGTGTTTGTTCTGCTAGTGTTTGTTCTGCTATTTGGTGGTGGTGTGCTGCTGGAGGTTCGGTTGTTTCTCTGTCAGTGTCAAGTCTTCTTGGGTGTTTGGGCGTTGAACTCATGTTGGCTGTGGAGGTTTTCACAACACTGCTTGCTCAGAGGCGCAAGAGATTAAAAGTAAAGTATGAGTGAACAGAAATGCTTGATATTTAATTGGAATGTGAGGGGTCTAAACAACCCAATCAGGAAAAAAATTGTAAAGGACCAGGTTTATGCAACTGGGGCCACAGTAGTCTGTCTGCAGGAAACTAAGATGGAAGTGATTACCTCTGAACACGTCAGGGAGTGTCTGGGCCAGGGGTTCATGAACAATTTTGTCTATTTACCAGCTCAAGGGGCCAGTGGGGGAGTATTGTTGGCTGCTAATGAAGATCATTACACCATTGACAATATGCTAGTTGGGGAATTCTCAGTGTCAGGCAGACTGCATGCCAANAGCTACACTTTCAGAATGGGACATTTCTGTAGTTTATGGCCCACAGGGTGATAATGACAAGTTGAGGTTCCTACAGGAGCTTAAAGACTACAGGCAATACATTGGCCAGAGATGGTTATTAATTGGTGATTTCAATATGATTCTACAAAGCCAAGATAAGAGTTCAGACAATGTTAATAGAAGGATCATGGGCAGTTTCAGAAATCTAGTAAATGAGTTGGAACTCAGGGAGATAAGCTTGAGGGGCAGGAAATATACTTGGTCAAATAGCTNAGCTACACTTTCAGAATGGGACATTTCTGTAGTTTATGGCCCACAGGGTGATAATGACAAGTTGAAGTTCCTACAGGAGCTTAAAGACTACAGGCAATACATTGGCCAGAGATGGTTATTAATTGGTGATTTCAATATGATTCTACAAAGCCAAGATAAGAGTTCAGACAATGTTAATAGAAGGATCATGGGCAGTTTCAGAAATCTAGTAAATGAGTTGGAACTCAGGGAGATAAGCTTGAGGGGCAGGAAATATACTTGGTCAAATAGCANCTACTCAAACACGCATTGACCGAGCTTTTTGTACTGTGGAGTGGGAGATGATGATGCCTAATTGCACACTGAATGCTACATCCTCACTGCAATCTGATCATTCACCTCTTGTCCTGGCTGGGAATGCAACACAGAAGAAGTACAGGGGTCTCAGATTTGAAGTCTTTTGGCCGAAGATAGCTGGCTACCTTGACATAGTGAATGAGACGTGGAACAGGGAGACAAATGTGCATAACCCTTATCTTAGATTACACATAAAGATGCAAAGAACGGGGAAGGCCCTCAAAATATGGGCTAAGTCGAAAATTGGCAGAAACAGGTTGCTGATACTTGCTGCACAGAAGCTCATTGCTGTACTTGACTTAGTGCAGGAAGCAAGAGGTCTCAGTGATTCTGAAATCAGTCTAAGGAAAGATATTAAAGCTAGATTCATGGGGATGATGGCAGTAGATAAAATCAGAGCAAAACAGCAGGCTAGATTAAACTTCATAAGAGCAGCTGATGCCCAATCCAAACTGTTTTATATGCATGCCAATGGGAGAAGGAGGAAGAACTTAATTCAATACCTGACTACTGATGAAGGCATTCTACACCTACATAGTGACAAGGAAGCACACATTTATGACCACTTCAGAAAGCAGTTTGGCCCACAGAACCCTAGAACTCACTCTTTGGACTGGAATCAGTTACACATGACACCCAATGCTGAGCTACAAGATATTGAGGACCCTTTTACTGAAGAGGAAATATACACTGTTGTCAAGGAGTTAGCTAATGACAAAGCACCAGGGCCAGATGGTTTTATTGGGGCCTTCTTCAAATCAGCATGGACAATAATTAAGGGAGATGTTATGCAGGCTCTGGACTTCTTCTATTCTCAACATGACCAACATTTTAAACAACTCAATTCAGCCCACATGGTACTGATCCCAAAGACAACTGGAGCTAACAAGTTGGGTGATTTCAGACCAATTAGTCTCTCACATAGTATTGCAAAGTTGATCTCCAAGACATTGGCAAATAGGCTGGCTCCTCATCTCAAACAGCTGGTTTCTAGAAATCAGAGTGCTTTTATAAAAAACAGAAGCATTCAAGACAATTTTCTCTTCACTCAAAACCTGATTAAAGCTCTGAACAAAGCAAAGCAGCCGAGTCTCTTTCTAAAGTTAGATATCAAGAAGGCTTTTGACAGTGTCAGATGGGAGTACCTGCTAGAGACAATGCAGCACATGGGGTTTGGTGACAGGTGGTGCAGCTGGATTTCTATAATACTACATACAGCAACAACTTCTGTAATCCTGAATGGCACTAGAGGCAGGTGGTTTAGGCACAGTACTGGGCTTAGACAGGGGGATCCACTGAGTCCAATGTTGTTTATCCTAGCTATGGAACCTCTGCACAGATTGTTTAATGCAGCTACCCAGCAAAACATGTTATCCCCAATCAAGAATAGAGCTGCTTCTGTTCGAGTCAGTTTATATGCAGATGATGTTGCCTTGTTCCTGAATCCAGATAAGCATGAAGTAGCGGTTGCTGCAGAGATCCTTGCAGTTTTTGGCATGGCGTCTGGTTTGATAACAAATAAAGAAAAGAGTGCGGTGTTTCCAATCCAATGTGAAGGGATCAACATTGAAGAAACCATGGAACATTTTCAGTGCCAGATCAGCTCTTTCCCGTGCAAGTATTTAGGCTTACCTCTACACACCAGAGCTCTCCGAAGAATAGATATCCAACCTTTAATAGATAAGGTGGCAGCCAGGTTACCGGCTTGGAAAGGCAGGTTGCTGAATCGTGCTGGACGGCTTGTGCTAGTTAACAGTGTGCTTACAAGTATCCCAACTTACTTCCTAACTGTCTTTGCTTTGAAGAAGTGGGCCATCAAGAGAATTGACAAAATTAGGAGATCTTTTCTTTGGAAGGGTTCAGATCAGGCAAATGGTGGGCATTGCCTTATGAAATGGGGAAGAGTATTACGGCCTAAAAGATTTGGTGGTTTGGGAGTACTGGACTTGGATATGTTCAGTAGGGCTTTGAGGCTACGCTGGTTGTGGTTCCAGTGGAGAGAACCTGACAGACCTTGGGTTGGTACTGAACCCCCGGTCAATGAAGTGGATCGCNGTGACTGTTGGTAATGGGCTCACGGCTGAGTTCTGGAATTCTGCTTGGGTGGATGGAATGGCACCAAGGGACTTGGCACCGAACCTATACAAGTTGGCATGGCGTAAACATAGGAAAGTGTTTGAAGAAATCAACAATGCTCAGTGGACCAGAGGTCTCTGGCGCATGACATCGACAGAAGAAATGGCAGAGTTTGTTCAGTTATGGGATAGAGTACAAAATGTGAACTTCACGGATCAGCAGGATCAAATCCAATGGAGATGGACAGCACATGGAGAATACTCAGCAAAATCTGCATACCAAATTCAGTTTGCTGGTTCTTTCAGTAGGTTTGACAGTCAATCCATCTGGAAAGCATCGGTAGAAGGAAAACATAAGTTCTTTGCGTGGCTCTTGGTTCAGTGCAAAATCTTAACTGCTGACAAGCTTTTGGCTAGGAACTGGCCATGCAATCCAATTTGCCCTTTGTGCAGAATCCACGAAGAATCTGCAGTGCACCTGATTCTGCAATGCTCGTTTGCGCAACAGATTTGGCAACTGATTTCTCAGTGGACGCAAGGTCTGGTCGAGGTGCCGGCAATGCATGAGACAGTGGAGGAATGGTGGAATCGTTCGCTTAAAGGATTGCCCAAATCGTTGAGAAGGAGAAAGGCTTCAGTCCTGATATATGCGGCTTGGAACATTTGGAAAGAGAGAAATCGTCGAGTGTTTGAAAACAGAAGTGTACCAGCGCGGCAAGTGCTTGAGCTCGTTAAGCAAGAGATGGGTCTGCGGGAGCAGGCGCAAGAACAAGGAAGCGTGAACCTGTAATAGATGGCAGACACACCACTTTTTTTCAAATTGAGTTCGAGTTTGTTAGTTAATTTATGTAATCGAAACTTTGTAAGAC
>JAZFNS010025826.1:0-15806 GCA_037127165.1 Alloteropsis angusta | reverse complement strand
AACGGTTTTCAATGCGTCAGAATGCGTAAGAGTAGGGGTGAAAGTTGCCAATCTAAACACGGTGATATTGCTGTTGAGCTGTATCTTGAACCACTATTCAGATTATCCAAGGATGCCAGAGGTTATGTGCTTGAGCTTTGTTTGAGAACAAGATTTTGACGCTGCTAAACCCAGGACCCCACCAACCAGCAAAAGAGAAGCATATCCAAACGACCCAGTAAACAAGCATTTTGCTCCTTTTCCAGGTATATAAACGAATGCCAATCTTTCTTGCAACCTTTCTTTCCTGCCATGTTTCCTTTATTTGTACACACCAAATGTGGCATGACTCATCTTGCAAAAATTATGAGCGAGCTTGTCGGTGCAAAAGTTATGCAAAAATATTACTAATAAGTAGTGCTACCTTCAGTGAAAAAAAATCTGTTGTCTGCTAAAAAATTGCATGGCACCACCCAGCCACACATCACAGCACTATACCGTAGCTTACTCGTTTCAGCGTGTCCATCGACAACATTTGCGCGTCGTTGCCATCGCATCTGCCTCCGGTAGTCTGCTGGGGCGTTGCCTTGCAATTTCGTTCCGGGTCCGGGCCAATCGCATTCACCTTATCGGCTTCTCTGCGTCTGCCCCCCAACTATTTAAGGCTCAGGTGCGAGTGCGAGTGCGACTGCCCACGCTTGCTTGCTTCTTGTGCCGCGCCGGGCTCGAGCTCCTGATCGATTACACTGCCATTTCTTGCTTGCTTTTGAGAGCGGTAGAGCCTTTTCTAGCCGGAGATGATCTTCTCCACTTTGGTTCTGCTGTTCTGCTTCACCTGGTCCATTCGCCTAAACAGAGCAGCCGCTGCAGGCAATGGATCAGAAGGAATAGACCAAAGCTGCAGCACCTTGGATCAGGTCCGTGACATGCTCACTTCTTTAGTTCTTTACCCTCTCCTTGAGAATCACAGACATACGCATGCCTGATGCTGCCGTTGGTATCTCTCTTTCCTCATCCAGGTAAAGGAGAAACTCCAACAGGTTGGGCTCGAGTCATCCAACCTTATAATCGGTGTGGATTTCACCAAAAGCAACGAATGGACAGGTAGGCACTTTCAGCTAGTTTCTGTTTCTGACCTCCATCACCTCGTTTTTTCTCCTTTCCCCAGTTCATCATGCATGACAACTGACTACGGTATTGGTGAATGTAATTTAAGGGAAGCGTTGTTTCGATGGGAGAAGCTTGCATCACATCAGGGACGATCCAAACCCTTACGAGCAAGCGATCGGGATCATCGGGAGAACGCTGTCAGGCTATGATGAAGACAACAGGATCCCATGCTTCGGCTTTGGGGACAGTAAGGCCTCTGATTCTTCATCCCCCTCTGCATATAACAAACCAGATAGGAGAGGTATGGTGTTCTCATTTGCTTCCATGCGCTTTTCAGCATCGACACATGATCAAAACGTCTTCAACTTCTACAGAGATGGCCGGGCATGCAACGGTGTTTCAGAAGCACTGCAGCGATACAGAGAGATCGCCGCTCACGTTCGGCTCTCTGGTATCATGCATGTTTCAGCTATTTTGTTTCTGCCCCCCTCACTCGCACTGACGGCCATTGGATTCTTGCTTTAGGGCCGACATCTTTAGCTCCAATCATAGAAACGGCAACGAGAATTGTTGAAGTTTCTAGGCACCAGTACCACATCCTACTGATCATAGCTGATGGGCAGGTATGCTGTTCTGTGTACATTCTCTAATTAAAAACTCATCGATTGTTTCATATGGCAGTTAGATTCGAGCTTTCTTGGCATGTATGGTTCTCCTGTATTGTGCTACTGTTTCTCTTTGTGTTCTCTTAGAGACGGGAAACTTCAGGATTTGTGCTCCTTTTGCGATTCACTAAAGAAAATATGAAAAAATTGTGACCGATGTCCATTGTCTATGTTATTCAAATAAATAAGGTGGTTTCCATACGTTTCACCCATGGCCTAGTGTAATCTGACATGAATTAAGTTTAGTTTCTGATGATTTAACTCTGCTTTATCGACAATTTTTTATTCTTGTACTTGCTCATTTTGACCCAGGTTCCGATAAGCTACCTTGAAGAAAGGACTCTTCAGGCTCTTATACATGCCAGGTAACTGCCACCTAATTGAAAGTCACCTAATTCTCCATGTCAAGGGTTCAGTCTACTTACATACCTTGCAAAGATTCATGCATGCATACCTTATGGCAACAGCCCTTTGACTGTATTTTGGGTTATAAAGCTGTTATATGCCTGCTTTGTTTCTTTCAGTCATTTCCCTCTGTCTATTGTTCTTGTTGGAGTTGGTGATGTGCCATGGGATGATCACATTCACCGCCACGATAGGCGACGTTTATTCGATAATTTCCAGGTGCGCAATAGTTCCAAACTGTTCCCAACTAGAGAATTTTGTTCCTCTCTCTCATGTACTTGAGTTGCTTCTTCTAATTCTGCCATTGGTGTTCCTTGCAGTTTGTGGATTTCACCGAAATAATGTCAAGGGAATTGTCTCAAATCGAGAAGGAGGATCTGTTTGCGCTTGAAGCTCTTCGGAAGATACCAACCCAGTACAGCACTATAATCAACAAGTGGATCCGGTATGTGTGTAGAGAAACTGAAGGTGTTGGTCAAATGCAATTAGGTATATGTTTGCTGTTCAAGAATTCTGATTGTTAATTTTCAATGGCGTGATGTGCAGTGAGCAGGCTGCAAGTGCGCCTCCCGGGACTCCTCTTCCCCCACCTTGCTGAGATGGTTCTAGTGCAATGCAGGTTGGTTTCTGATCTGATCATATCTGACGCTCAAACATAAAATTAACAGATACTGGAGCAATAATCTCTAATTCTCTATCTGTATCATGATCTCAGTATAAGCCTTGTTTCTGATGCGCGCAGGTGACGCGTAAATGGATGGGGATTGGCAGATGATGTACAGTCTGAACTCTGAAGCTTGGCTTGCTACCACTTGGAGTTCAGTTGGTTGACAGTCGACGTTAGGCTAACCTTAGCTTTCACATCAGAATTACGTTCGACCCACGGGCCACGGACATGTAAATATTATCTATGTTTTTGTGATGTGATGTGATGTGTATCAGATCCGGACAAGTACTACATTAACAACAATTTTGGAAACTTGTTTTTGTCTTTTTTTTTCCTTCTTCTGTTTTTTGTTGTTGTTTTTTTAAAATAATTTTGTTGTTGTTGTTTTTTTCTGTGAATTGCGGATTAAAATGGTAGCAAAATACATGGCCTAGCCCACGTAGGACGCCGGGCGCGGCCCACAGGACGAAAACGAGCGGAAGATATCGGCTCGCTCGTCCCCATCTTCTCCTCGTCCGCCGGCCGACTCCTGGTTGCTGGCGCCTCACCCCCAAAATCCCTCTCCCGGGCTCCCGGCTCGCTCCTCCCTCCCTCTCTTATCCCCTTCCTCTCCTCCCCCCCTCTCGCGCGGCGCCACCATGGCCTCCTCCGTCGCGGCGTCCCTCCGCGCCCTCGCCGCCAGCACCTCCGCCTTCCTCCCGAAACCTTCCACCCCCTCTCCCTTCCTCGTCCTCCTCGCGCCGACGCCCCCGCGCCTGCTCCGCCTCCGCCTCCGCTCCGCCCGCCGCCTGCCGCTCGCCCCGCTCGCCGCCTCCGACTCCTTCGAGTCCGCCGTTGGCGTCGACTACGCGGAGCCGACCGAGTCCGAGCAGGAGGAGGAGGTGTTCGCGTCGGAGGACGAGGAAGAGGAGGATGCCGTCGAGGCATCCGCCGCCGTCGCGGAGGAGGAGGAGGCCGCGGACGAGGGCGACGGGGATGAGGAGGTCGGGGAGTACGTCGAGCCGCCCGAGGAGGCCAAGGTCTACGTCGGCAACCTGCCCTACGATGTCGACAGCGAGCGCCTCGCGCAGCTCTTCGAGCAGGCCGGCGTCGTCGAGGTCGCGGAGGTGAGACTAACCGTTGCTCCCGCCTCCTCCTCCTCAATCTTTATGCCACGCATAAAAATTGTCTTAAACTGAAACTCCCTTGCCGCCTCTGTTCTGTAGCGTAGCTGCGTCATTTATTTGTTAGTTACTGTAAAATGTAAATGTCTTTATAATGTGGTGAGTGGTGAAATGCACTGTTGGAGTAGCAAACATGCACCTAATGTAGTCTCTTTGCCTGGATTATGAGATTGTTCCATCAGATATTTTGGTTCCATTTTTTTGTAATGTGGTATTGCTTCATGAGAGTTTCTTGTTCTGCATTGATACATTGCTGCGATTACAGGTCCTTACCAGAAGAACATCTTTGACTAAGTGATTAAAAACCTCTTACGGGCTGTAAAGTAGTAAAAGGGTTTAAACCTTGTGCAGTTTTCAGTATGCTTTTCACTCTTCAACCTATTGAGGTGCCTACCTAGCTGGATAGCTGTATCTGTTAGGTCAGCATTTGATGGATATAGTTAGATGATAGTCCTAGTTCAAGGATATTCATCATTTACTCATTCGCTGATAGATGTGTTACTGAACCATGACCTTCCGTTCCCTCTGGCTTCAAAAAAGAGTTTGCATTTTGCTCCGAAATGACCTTTGCTGGTGTGCAGGTCATTTACAACAGAGAAACAGATCAGAGCCGTGGATTTGGGTTTATTACCATGAGTACTGTCGAGGAGGCTGAGAAGGCTGTGGAGCTGTTCCATCGCTACGTGAGTTTATTTGCTGACTTGATGGAGCTATTTTCTTCATTTGTTGACAGATTCTGGTTTTAGTTATGGTTAGGATAGCATGTTCACTTATCCTACCTAAAATTCATTTAGCCATTGTGAGCTACAAATTTGCACGCTTGTGTTGTGCATGAGATGCTTTTTGCAGTTTGCATATATTGAGCAGTGTTGTGGGAGGCTTGAACTGACACAACAGAAAGTTCATCCATAGTAAAAAATCATTAAGTGTGAAGCCCATTTTTTGGACTCACAAGCCATTGAACAAGTAACAAAGCCAGCACTTTCCCCACCTTTCACTTGTGTTCTGCACCTGCTCTGTCAGCTAGTGTTAAAATAATCAAATGTAGTTTTCAATGTTCCTAGCTCCTCTATGGGGCAACTTTGCACAGTCCCACAAGAATTTCCTTTTTTTAGACATACATGGATACATAATAGTGTTTGTACTGTTCAAGTGAAGGCTTTGTTGTAACTAAGCGAACTTTAATACCTTATGCTAAAATTTACTTCGTCTATATGCTGTGCATGCTAAAGCGATATAAGGAATCCCAGTAATATGTTAGTAAGAACAGCTATATATATATATCCTAATTCTATTCTTCATGGCTATATGGATGTATTTGCAACTGGAGGTGGAGCTGATTACTTGTTTTTGTGGACAGGATGTCAATGGAAGGCTTTTGACTGTAAATAAGGCAGCCCCTAGAGGCTCTCGTGTGGAAAGACCTCCCAGACAACAATCTGGGACTTCTTTCAGGATCTATGTGGGCAACCTGCCATGGCAAGTGGATGACTCTAGATTGGTGCAGCTGTTCAGCGAGCATGGTAAAGTAGTTGATGCCAGAGTCGTCTATGACCGAGAAACTGGACGTTCACGGGGATTTGGTTTTGTAACTATGGCAACACAGGAAGAGTTGGATGATGCTATTGCTGCCCTTGACGGACAGGTCAGTGTTCATACCCTGCCATTTAGCATAGCCATAGTAAATAGATGAAGCAAATTCGATTGCACTGAAATAATCAGTATCACAGTGAGGCTGTGCAGTGATTCTATCTTCTGTTTTTTCTATACCCCAGAGATATGACCAAACTTAAGCTTTTCTTACCCCAGAGATATGACTTTTCATCCTTGGATTGTACAGAGTTTGGATGGCCGTGCCCTGCGAGTGAATGTTGCAGAGGAGCGACCCCGGCGAGGTTTCTAATGAGGCTGTGTTGGGGTGGACTGCTGGCTTGTGCCAGAGCAGCTTCATAGCATGGTCTGATACTGTGGTTTAGACCCTCCATACTCTTTCCTTGTTTCTTGGCTCGGTGTCATCACGTCNTTATTGCGGAGAGGAAACTCTTCTCAACTATTTTGTTGACTAGTGGTTGTGGTCATGAGTTCATGACNTTCATGTATTGTAGGTTACTGTTATGGTGCACGGTGCATCTAGCTCAATTTGTCGATGCAATTCGAAATTTTGTCTGACATCTGTTCAAAGAAAACAAGTGTGTGTGCAGTTTGGATCTTCAGCTTTCTGCCTTTCTAGACGAGACATGTTAAGGGGTGTGTAGATCAGTGAAATTAGAGGAAAGCACTGTTCACGGAAAAGTCACATCAAAAGAAATTTACCATTTAGGAGTAGTAAACGCAGACTACTAATAAAACAAACTACAGATCTAGCCTGGAAATTGCGAGACGAATCTAATAACGGGTAATTATATGGTATTTAGCATTATTATTGCAAAACATGGATTAAATAGGCTCATTAAATTCGTCTTGCGACATACATGTAATGGGTCAATTTTTTTGTCTACGTTTAATATTTTATGTATGTAAGATTCTTTTGATGTGACATTCCATAAATAGTGTTTTCTTTGAATCTGTTTAGATCGGAAAAAAGCACTATTCATATAATGTCACATCAAGAGAATCTTATATGCATAAAGTATTAAATATAGACGAAAACAACAGCCTATAATCAAGAAAATTATATGCTACATGTGAGGAACATACTCCAACTTTCTAAGGCCAGTCTCAGTGGCGGTTTCACGGGCACAGTTACCTAGTCTGCCACGTCAGCTTTTCACCGTAATGAAACTGACACTCTCAGTGCACAGTTTCATAGATAGGTTGTAGCATTAAATCCATGCATAGTGTTGTGATCAAATGTGCCATACAAAGTAAGTAGCCTTTTGTGATTGTATATAGATTTAGTAACATACTTGAACATGGTGATATTGGCAATATGAAAATAGGTCCCATATATTAGTACGATAATAAATAGAGTATATGTATGAAAATGATTATGTATAGTATATCTCAAACTGTATGTCTATTTGGACGACCCCCGAATTTGTTNCCAAATGTGCTTCACTAAGTCCTTGAGTTGTGAATGTGTCATACGGTCTCGAATATTATCATCATTTTCTAGCACTCTCTCAAATAGNTACGTAATCTTTAGGGGAGACTTTCGGCTCTTGGACGCTTACCGTACTATGGGTCTCACTTAGATCAAGAATCTCTTCAATGTCTTCTAGTTTTTCATCTTCAACTATCATATTATGAAGCACAATGCAAGCTAGCACAACTCTCTCTACGTCACCACGATTGTATATGTGAGCCTGTCGTTTCAAAATAGTCCATCGACGCCGAAATACTCCATGTGCACGTTGAATATCCTTTCTCTTGCCTTCTTGCTCCCGTGCATATAGTTTGTCCTTTTCGGTGATGCATTGAAATTGACTTTACAATACAGCCGTATATTCCATCCACAAGATAATAACACGTGTTGTGCCAAAAATTGTGACATCAAAAACAAATGGGATTCAAAAGTAGNTACCTTCAGTGCATATGTTGACAAGTAGAATTGAAAGAGATATGTGCTACTACTAGCCATATTTATAAGTTGCTCAGTGTGAAACAATTACTGTGTGGCAGATCACATTCACATCACATGTTATGGAGCACTACATAGCAATTCACATTGAGACTAGTAATTTCAGAGTAGTAGAGTTTCAGAGTAGCAGTTTCATCGTGCCTCATCCATCTTCCTATTCCTTATCACCATGTCCCAGAAAATAGTAGAAGTAAGTCAGAGATGCCACAAGCTCCAAGCATATTCAGATATGTTCTAGCATATCCACATATAAATTGCGCTATACATTTACCAGGCAAAAAAAAAAAAAATCCAAGCCAAGAAACAGTTGGAGCAGCAGGAGAGATTAAAGCTGGCGGTGAAAATGTGCCACCGCCGCTGCCCTTTGCCAGGCTGAGGGATTTGGCACGCGAGCTTTCACACGGCGGAGCTCGGAGNCAGCTGATCCAGCCATGAAACGGAGATGGCCTCAATGCCAGTTTCATCTAGTTTCATCAGACTAGTTACTCGTGCTGGAAGGGTTTCATGGTGATGAAACTGTATTCCTCTCTCTCTCCTATTGATGACCCTGCCAACTCAGCAAATTTGCTGACNGTGTCACACAATTAAATGCTTATGAAACCTCTCATGAAACCCCACTGAGACTGTCCTAAGTTGCATGGATTTATTCTAGGATTTAGGCAGTGCTATTCTTTCAATGGTAGGCGACGTACATGTCAATAACAAAGTGTCTGTGGTGACTCTGTCAACTCAAGATCGGAATAGCCGCACGGTCTCTCAAAGGTGATGGTAGGGGTAAGGTTTGTGTGTGTATTCATAGAGGTGAGTGTGCGTGTCTATGTGAGTGTTTGCATTTGTACTGGTCTTTCAAAAAATAATATAAAATGAGAAAAATACAAAAGTAAAATAGAAGAAACAAATGCATAAAGACTTTTTCCCCTAAGCTAAATTTACCATCTAATGGATATGTAGAGTTCTTTTCCATACGGAACTTGATTCCATATTTCTATACAACATATTGTTGTCAATTGCATATATTGATTCCATTCCTGTTGAATTTGGATGCTTTTTACCCCAAAAAAAAATTAGTGACGGGCAATCATTTTGCACAAAGTGTCCTACGCAATGGTTTTTGCAACTCTTCTATACTATGATACCGAATTTACAATGTATGTGTACAATATGCTAACTTACTATAAACACTCTTCGTATTACTCACCTAACTTCAATCTAAGTTCGAAATTGTTGAGACACACATGAAATGCCATGGATGCAAAAATGTTGAACAAGAAGTTAAAAACTTTGTGCGGAAAAGAAATTAAAAATCGAACCGCAGCAAGGTGGGCCGGAATCCAGGACATACCACAAGCCCAACCGCGCTCCAGTCCGACCGAGAGAGCCCGACGAGCAACACACAACACAAACGTCAGCCCACCCAGTAGTCTCCATTCCCTTGGAAACCCTCTCCCCCTTTCTCGCTCGTCTCCGATGGCAGCCGCCGCCGCGCCGCTGCGCCGGCTGCTGCTCCGCCTCCGCGACCCGCCGCCGATCCCCTTCAACGCGCTCCTCTCCCGCCTCCCGCCGCAGCTGAAGGAGGGTCCCACCCCGACCCCGGTGCCTCCCCCACTCCCGTCCTCGGCGCCGAACCGAACGCCACCCGCGAATCTCCGCGACGCCCTCCTCTCCTTCCACCCGGGCCTCCAGATACACCCGTTCCTAGATCCGACCGGGTGCGGCCCCGCCAGGGAGGATGGCGACGGAGAGGCGGCGGAGGTGTGGGCGGACAGCGTGAAGAAGAAGCGCAAGCGCAAGATGAACAAGCACAAGCTCCGCAAGCTCCGGAAGCGACTCCGCCGCCAGACATGAGTGCTCTCTCCGTTCCGGTTAGACCTCTCGCCATTGCGTTAAGTCCTGTGACTTGATCTCTCCTTTGGTTGCTGATCCGTAGAGTGAGATGGAGGAATCACGGGTGAATGATACAATGAGCTGTGTAATGAATCAATGATTTGAGCCACCATTTGTAGCCTTTTCAGTGTCTCGATATGATATCAACGATTTTAGCCACCATTTGTAGCCTGTTCAGTGTGTTGAGATGATTTTAGTTCGGTTACGGATGATCTCACAATTCACTCCGAAAACAAATTTTTATTCAGGGCTTTATTATTTATGCGTGCAAAGGGAAATGCTGCATTGCTCGTCGACATATGTATATCCAGTTGTTTTATCATGCCTTGCTTTCTTTATGCATACTGACATATGTATATCCATTCATTTGATCATGGCTTGCTTTCTTGGTGCATATAGAACTGTTATGCTTAAGTGACTTTTGTTTGTGTAGGAAACACCTAGAGAGTAGAGAGGTTTTTATTTTGCAAGCTAATCGCCAAACTCAAGCCCACCTTGAAGTTGCAAGTCAAAACCGATCTTGATGGTAGCTTGAACCATATGTACTTCTATTCACTGTGTTTTAAACTGTGTCTTTCTGCTGTATCAGTCGGCTGTTCAAATTCTGAAATATAATCGGGACAATATCTTTATTTGTCGATAGCCCTTTGAGATGTGCAAGTGTAGACTACAAATCCTTATTTGCAATTATATAGCTGGATCATCGAAACACAGTATTCTAGCAGAGAAAAACTTTTGAGCTCACTTGTGGGGTTCTGCTCTCTAATTCTTGGTTTTGTCAATGTTGATTAGGTTCGAAGGTTCTTGGACATGAAACCAGGGTCTCCAATGCCTTTACACACTGGTTATGGGCTGCTGACCTGCTTGTGGGTTTTCGTTTGGCAAAGGAGCTACTTGTTCAATAGCAGCCACCAATTGTTGGGACTAACAATCTAGAAACTATGACAGAACTCATATGAAACTGAGCCGAGGATTAGAGCTAGGTTAAGTCTTGATTTCTGTCAAATAAAGCTCCAGATTTGGTTGTTTTTTTATCGCTCTTTCTTCCATTCAATGCTGCGGCAAACACACCCTCACACCCATGTATACTCGTCCAAAAGTACTTCACAAACTTGATTTGAGGGAACCTGATTTCTTGCACTCTGGGTGCTGTTTACCCTGTTGATACCTGACAAGTTGTGGAATTTTTGTACTGTTGTTGAGAGGCCCACCTATTCTGGAAGGTATAGTCTCGATGTATACTTTGTTTTGTTTGGTCATGGTGAATTTTGGAGCCTGTCAGAGTGGGCATACTAGCTACATTATTATTATTTTTGGCCCTTATGCTCCTGGCGACCTGCTCAGTGCTCACACATTTCATCATTCGAGTGGTGGACTTTGTTAACAATAGTAATAAATTTTTACAAATCTCAGCAGGCAGCAGCTTAGCAATGTTAGATCAACTTGAGTGTGTGAATTGGCTGCACACGGCTAGGATCTTTGGGTATCTAAGTATACTGGAGGATCAATGCTGCTACAAGTGACAGTACTAAAAATCTATGTTGGGAACACATACATTTACACCAGGTCACTTGTAAGACAAAAATATCCTCTAGACTTGATCGTGCAGTTCCCCTAAAGAATGATGTAGAAACAAATGCTTATTTGAAAACCTGGTATTGCTACTATGCGCAAATGGAGGTTGCCACGACGGATTGATGATGCTGCACAAATGGAGGGTGTCACAATCGATTGATGATGCTGCAGTTACCATAAGCCTCAATGGAATAATGGCAAGCCGAACATGTTTACATTTCCCAACCACTGTCGTGAGAGCATCTCTGATTCTTGATGCTCCAGGTACTGTTGGCATGATCTGTAAGAGGTGCACATAGCCAGCTAAGCATTGAGTCACTACTAGGTTGGGGTTTCAGAAATATTGTATGGGCCCATCCAAGCTACCAGATGCAAACTGCAATTCACAAGTGACTTGAAATATCAGATAATGGCAGGTGCTAAAACCAGCTGAACAGAGACTAATCTCATAGCATGCTTTAAAAACATCAGCAAAGTAGTGCAAACCTGTTGAACAATTGGATTAGTTGATGTCGTGAACTCATGTGTCATTCCTTCCCAAACTACCTTCCCCTCATGAAGGAACAGCAACCTGTAAAACAAAAATCAGATACTGGCCTAGCATAGACAGTGGACGCCATGAAATGGAAAATGTAGCATTTGTTCTGACCTATCAACAGCTCTTCTTATCGTGCTATGCTGATGAGTCACAACGACATAAGAAGTAATTTTTCCTGGCTTGCCTACAGCATCCCGTCCAGTCATATGCACGGAACGTATAAGGTCTTCCACGACAGTTGATGCAATCGGGTCGAGACCGGCTGTAGGTTCATCATATAGAAGGACCTAGCAGTTTGTGGAGCGTAAACTTATGAAGAGAAATAGCCTTCCCAGTTCATAGTGTATCAGGTAAAAAGGGAGGATAAGGCCTTGTTAGCTCATAATCAATAAGGGACATACCTCTGGCTCAATTACATCCTTTGTGTCATCAAATATTATTGAACGAGCTAGAGCAACACGCTTTTTCATACCACCAGACAACTCGGATGGCATGCGATCTTCAACACCCTGCCCAAAATTACCATGTTTTATCCAATTTATTCAACAGTAATACAAGAAATACTAAAACATTGTCATTGGTTCATGCCCACTCTAACAAGAATCATTGTGACTTCATGATCCTCACATATTCTAAAGATACAACAGTAACTCATGTATTGTGGGAGACCAGTTCCTCAAATTGTTTAAAATATCTGCAATTCTCATTTCAACAAACAAAAAAGCATCTTCATTGTTTGCATCTATATAACATGTACTATATAAACCTTGCACGATTACTATGCGTATGAGTCCATCAGTCTACCATTAGAAAGCATCTGTCAATAACAGTTGGCAGCTCATTGGAAAAGTTTCCCATCATGCAACGTATACACAAAAACAATTCAGTACATAATTGTCTCAAGAGAGGAGACGGGTGTCTGGATGTTGGGGGGTGGGTTGCTGTCGCATAAATATCATATGTGGATATGCCTCTCCTCCAAAAGAAAAAAACAAATGGCGCCTAGATACTCTATGAATTAATTGTTAAACTTATTGTGAAAACAAGTGCTAACTTAAACAAATATGGAAGCTTGACTTACCTTTAGTCCTACTGCAGCCAAAGTTTCTGTCACTAATGTACCAATACGGTCCTCGGGTAAGCTTGAATTCTCATATCTAAAGCAAAGATTGGAGGGATCAGACATGAATTGTGAACATGAAGCAATTACTGAAAAAATGACTTTCTGGAATGCATGTTCCCTTACAAAAGGAATCCAACATTTTCACGAACTGTGAGAGAATCAAAAAGTGCAGCACTTTGAAAGACCTGTGTCAAAATATCATATCAGAATGTTCCAGCACAAGCAGCTATAAAGAAAGCATGCCATTTCTTTCTTCAAATACAACAAAGCACAAGGATTATGTACCAAACCAATGCGGAGACCCTCAATATCCTCGTCGCTAACTAAACCATGCCTTTTCTTTCCACAAATGATTACATCACCCTGCTTGTTATTGCAGAGCCAGGAAAAAGAGAGAAAGCACATTTAGCTTTCAGCTAACCAGCCTGTAATTAAATGTAATGGTATGTTGCTGTAACGGGCAAATTAAGAAGATAAACAACCTTGTCTGGAGCTAGAAGTCCTGCCATAACCTTCAAAATAGTTGACTTGCCAGTTCCTGAAGGACCAATTATACCAACTGCTTCACCATGTCTAATCTACACAAGAATGTTACATTATTTTGAATCATAACTAACTACAAGCTAAACCTACAGAGTCTGAAAATGCCAACAGTTTAAAGATAACAGTAAACAGAATACATAGTGACTAATATGGTGAGTAAAAATTATTATTACAGAACATTCCAATTTTGAACCATGTGCAACTGGTGACGGAGAATTACATATGTATATGATGGTATACTTATGACTCAAGCCATTTTTAGTGCTACTTATGCCAATCAATGGTACCGATTTGAGTCATGAAAAGCATATAACAAAGAAATTGGAAATAGAAGGGCCGACCTTGAAGCTGACACCTCTTAATACATGTTTGTCTCCGAATGACTTATGAACATCCTTACATTCTATGAGTACATCACGGTCATCATCAATCTGACTGTTCAAATCCCAGCTCCTAGACAAGCTTGAACTCTACAACACATGCTCAGGAAAGACAATTCGTCAAGATTAACCTCATTATAATGCAATTCAACTAAATACTCAAAAAATCTCCACAAATTGCAAGTGCACACCTCATGCAGATTGTCAACGTTGCCCAAACCAGGACTCCTTGCAGCTAAAACAGGACCAAGACCTGTCTGCCACCTTCGCATTGGCATGTCTCCTATCCTGCTCAAGCAGGCAGAAATGCAAAGAATTACAACTGTATCATCATTTTACATAACTACAGCATCAATTTCACGAAAACTAAGCACAAAATAAATCCACCAACTCACATGTGGCTCAGCAAGATANATCACTAACACATAGATGTTATTTTAAAAAATAAATAAATAAACATTCGATTCTTTCAGTACAAGCAATCGATCTTGCTACCATGCATTGATTGATCAAGTAATGGGATTTAATGATTCATCATCTGGATGATTCAATTCAGGCCGAAACAAATCCCTCTGATTCTATGACAGGGACAGNATCACTAACACATAGATGTTATTTTAAAAAATAAATAAATAAACATTCGATTCTTTCAGTACAAGAAATCGATCTTGCTACCATGCATTGATTGATCAAGTAATGGGATTTAATGATTCATCATCTGGATGATTCAATTCAGGCCGAAACAAATCCCTCTGATTCTATGACAGGGACAANGAGAAGTTCAGACGAAAACAGCAAATAGTTAGCTAGCCTTTCTTTTCTTTCTCCTGGTGGAAACGAGGAAAAGTTCATTTTGTTCTTAGAGCATTCGATGCAACAACAATTGTTTCTAGAATGAGCAGCTGGAAAAAAAATTGCAACCAAATCAACCACGACCGGATCGACCGACACACCAAAAGGTTACACGCCGCGGCGCCAGAAACCAGATGTGGCAACAAGAAAACAACAAGCCTCAGAGAAAGAGATTTTTACCTGAACGAGAGCGCGGAGCGCGAAGTTGGGTCCCCGGACGAGTGGAAAAGGAGGTCGCCACAGGCGGGGAGGTGCGGGTGGCGGAGCGCCGCTGGGATGGACGGCGACGCCATGGTCGTCCTCGGGCGGCGCCGCGTGGTTGGTGCGGGGGGAAGTGGTGGACGACGGTGTGGATGGAATACACCTCCGAGCGGAAGGGGACGTGGAAATCAACGGTCTTTCAGGGGGTTTTCTGGAAAGTGGCATAGGACATGTGGGGCCAGGAGATGTGGCCGCGCGCTCAGATCGGACCATCCAAGCCGTTCGTTAAGAATCCAAGAGCCGCGCGCGCCTTCGTGACCTCCAAAGCCTGAGCGGAAATTACACAGCTGCCCTGCGCATCTCACGGCCCCGCCTCCCAGCTCCGGCGACGATTCCCCGATGGCCTCCGCCGCCGCCGTGACACTACGGCGGGTGCTGTTAGGGTCTGCCGCGCTCCGGTTCGCATTGGTGGTGTTCGGGGAGTGGCAGGACGCCCACCTAGAGGTGCGCTACACCGACGTCGACTACCTCGTCTTCTCCGATGCCGCCGCTTCCGTCGCCGGCGGCGGATCCCCCTTCGCCCGCGCGACTTACCGCTACTCTCCTCTCCTGGCCTTCCTTCTTCTCCCGAACTCACTCCTCCATCCTGCCTGGGGCAAGCTCCTCTTCTCCGCCGCAGGTAACCCACGCGCTGCTGCTGTTTCTAACTTTTGCATCCGTATGACTTTGTGACGCCAATGGCAACTAATTTCAGTAGATGGCAACTAATTTCAGTAGATTTCTATAAGTATATTGAGTTTCTTCTACATGTGCTTAATCAACGGTATAGTGATGTTGGGCCAACCGGGATGCATCAGTTTGTTCTGCAACCTAATTGTGAAGTTTGTTAGTTCTTGTACCCATTTCAATCATTTATATGTGTTTTATCTAATATAGATCTTTTTAACTTGTTATCTTAAATTTGCAAAATTTTAGGGTGTGGCATTTGTATGCAGGGTAAACTTTTGTTTTCTTGGTCACATTCACACTTAGTTTAGGAAGGGAGCTTTCGATACTGCAGCAGTACTTACATGAATTTATTCACCCTGTTCGCTTGGCTGGTGGCTGGTGGCTGGCGCTGATTTGTTCTGAGAGAAAAGTA
>JAZFNS010027033.1:0-13640 GCA_037127165.1 Alloteropsis angusta | reverse complement strand
CCCTCCGTTTACAGTTTAAACGCGTGTAAACGACGGTTTAGACGCGTTTAGGCGAACACTGGTTTGGATACGACATTAGTGGAATTAAATCGGAGAGAGATTGTGGCAAAAATCTCAAAGAAATTGGAGAAAGGAAGGCCGCTTCCCTGGAGATCAGAGAGAAGAGAGATAGATGGAAGGCTCTAGTGCTTGCGGTGGATGGAGTAAGTAGAGGAGGAAGAGAGAACTGCTGCCTGCCGTGTGAGGAAGAAGAGAAGGGAAGACAGAGACTGACATGAGGGTCTCAAACACAGGGGTATATTAGACTTTTTACAACAATATCTTTTGTTTTCAGAATTGGATCTGTGATTTTTGTCAAACATATAGACAACTCTAGTAGATTTTGGAGTTAGTGTAGTGCAGCTGAGGAAACATGGAGTTGGTGGAGTGAAGGTGAAATATTTGGAGCAGGGGCGGATCCAGGATTTTAGACCAATGATGTCACTGTAAAGACTGGGCTGCTGTCGCTACATGGAATGGAAGGGAGTTACATGGACTTGGGTTAAAGTCATTGCTGTCCTGTGACAGCATGGCCAACACGTTGGATCCGCCCCTAATTTGGAGTGTGGCGAGGAGAGGGAGTTCAAGGAGCCAACTCACACCAAAGACTTTCAAAGGAGGGCGGTGGAAATTAGATGTGAATTGTGTTTTAGATGGAGATCGGTGAATCACGAATCGTTCATCCTAAGTTATGATAGGAATTCTCATTCTGAAACGCACGAAACAAACAAAAAATAAAAAGGTTTTATTATGCTTCTCATCTTAATCCTGTGACAAGCCAAACAAAATATTGAAACTAAAAGTTCAACTCGCACTTGAATTCCATCAGCCATCTCTCGTCTATAATTCCCCTACATACCAAAGACACTAAAATAATTAAGTTTATTTCCAGACCGGTAGCGTCATCGACCGAGCACACGACCGGAGCAGTGTGCAAGAGCAACAGGCGAGAGGTAGGGGGAGCGGCCGGCTTGGGGTGGTGGTCGAGGCCGGCAGGGTTAGGGTTAGGGTTTTTGAGTTTGACGGGGGTTCCATAAATTCATGGTCACCGGACATAGAGGGAGGGTTTGGAGCGGCGGCGGCTCGCCGGTGGAGGCGGGTTAGCCGACGGCGGAGGGCGCGGGAGCACCACCAACTGGGCAGGGCTGGATATCCGGTGAGCCGGTGGAGGCGGCGGGGAAATGGAGCAAGGGACGGCGGCGGGTGAGCGGAGCAAGGGGATACGATGTTAGCATGGCCGTGACAGGCGGAGGCAGAGGTGGCCGAGGCCACCTGAGCCAAGGGTGGCGGGGGCCACGAGAGCGGGGTCGCGCTGTGCCCTAGTGCGACGCCTTAACGGTGTAAAAAAGTAGGCCTAGATTAACCTTTAGAGAAAGTCCAACAGCTTCTCAATATTTCATCCCCAATAAATAAAGATGTTTTGGAGATGGACAAAATCAAAATATTGGATTACTGGGAAAGCTGCTCCATCAGCTCTCAATAAATCATTCCCAATAAACATTTATGTTGGGATAAGAGGGGTATCTCCACTATAGTGGTAATGAAGGGGTTTTTTTTTGTTAATAGAGAAAAGTGGAGAAGTTATCGAGGATGTATCGAATCTATTTTTTTTTCTCTTTCATCTTAGTACTCGCTACTGAGCATTGGAAGGAGAATCTCAACGCTGCCCGTGGCATGCCGCTAGTTGTCCCACTTTCCCCGCCGCCAAAACCAACCGCACCCCTCTCCCTCATCAGCGCCGGCCGCCACTACCCCCATTGAGACCTCTCGCACTCGGTCCTTCAGGGTAATAATTAAGGTTGACCGGTTGACGAGTCAACGCCGAGGCATCCCGTCGCGGGCGCTCGTGGACCGAGTCCACGGTGAACCGACCGGCCGGTCGGCCAGCCGCCAGCCATGGACCGCGAGGCGCTGCGCATGGTCTGCTCGCCGCAGTTCTGGCGGATGGCCGTCCTCTGGACCCTCTCCCTCCTCCACTCCTACCTCCTCGTGTCCCTCCGCGGCCGGGCCGCCGCCGCCGCCCCTCGCCGGCGGCGGCCGCTGCTCGGCTCCGGCCGCCGACCCATCTGCGTGGTCACAGGGGTAATACAGCAACCCGCCCACTCCCGTTGTGGCGGCTGCAGGCGACCTCTCCCGTTGTGGCGACCTCTCTTTCTTACTCCGCATGCATGACGACCTCTCCCGTTGTGGCGGCTGCAGGCGACGTCGGGGTTGGGCAGGGCGGCGGCGGTGGCGCTGGCGCGGGAGGGCTACCATGTCGTGCTCGGTGAGTGGCCCCGCGCGTCTCCTTCCCGCTGTCATGCTTGCGTTGTCTGGGCATTCAGTCGAACAGCTGTGCTGTATCTGTGTAGGCTTGCCTCGTGCATTGCCAGGGCTTCTGGTTTTCTTGCTGCCTTTTGTTCTGTATGTATCTGTTGCTGAATTCAGAAAACTTCTGCACTGATTCTTCGGCAAGGATCTCTGAGAACAGATTGCACTCCTTTCCATGGTTGACATGGCGCCCAATGAATCTGTGGTGCCTAATGTTCTGCTATCATGGTTCATCTGTTGATTGCACTGGGTTTAGCAGATCCTCTGTTTGTATCCTTGCTATAGTCACTGCAGTAGAAATTTGCCTTTATTCTTGTTATTTTCTGATTTATTGAACCATGTTGCTGTACTGAATCGGTATGCAATTACATTCTTTCTCAGCTGGACGATCCACACAGTTGTTATATGAGGTATTATTATATACAGTGTTTGCGCTAGGTGTATACTGCGCTATTCTTTACTGATGTCACCATTGCTGTCTTCTTGAAACAGACTGTTCAAGAGATTCGGAGGCAACAACCAGATGCCCGTCTTGAATCATTTCAACTCGATTTGACATCGTACAAGTCAATAAAGAATTTTGGAACTTCTCTGAAGCAGTGGATTCAGCAGACAAGTTCAGAACCTGCTATCCAGCTTTTGATTAATAATGCTGGCATATTAGCAAAGTCGCATCGAGTAACTGAGGACGGGCTTGATGAGTAGGCACTTCCCTTGGTTGTTCTTGCAAAAGATAATTGTTGTGCTATCAATATACGTTCTTTTCTTTGTTTCAGCATTACATTTTGTCCTTCCATTAATGGTTAACTAAAACCTTGCTACATGCAAATTTCAGGATGATACAGACAAACTACATTGGTCCCTTTATCCTGACCAATATTCTTTTACCATTGCTCAAGAATAGCTTGGTACCTTCTAGAGTGGTTAATCTAACATCTTTCACACACAGATGTGGTAAGTTTTAAGTTTAATTATTTGTTCTCAACAAACTGTGTGAACTATTTCTGAACCTAAGTTCAACTGTAGTATGGCACTACTCACTAGAGAAAGATATCCCTGTTATATAACTATATATTATATAATAGTTCATGGTATGTTTCATTTTATCCATTTCCCCCTGTTGTGCTAGTGTTTGCTGCATATGGCTGAACTGTGATTCAAATCTTGCTGGCCGCATAAAGGTTCTGCTAAATGGAAATGAAAAACTTAGCTTGCATGTCAGATATACATATACTACGACTGTACTTGTTAAAAGTCCAAATTATCCTGAAGTATGGCCAAAAGTATGGTTAACCCCCTAAACTATGTTTTGTTTCAATTTACTCCCACAACTGTGTCAATTGGTCCAACTTACATCTTAATAAGATTTATCTTTTTTTTGTTTCTCTATACACAAATGGTGCTTTATGTTCAAATTTTGTGGGGTGACAGTGAACATCGTAAGTTATCTTTAAAAAATATAATATAATTTTTGTACTTCATTTTTATCTAGTTTATGATTAATTTATTATGAGACATTCTAGCCTATTAAAATAATGTTGAAAAAATAATATGTTTTTCTAACATAAGTTATGATGTCGGCTACCACACTGCAAATTTTGAACTCAAAACTCCATTTTTGTGTAGAGAAACTAAAAAGGCAATTTCTATTGAGGGGTGAGTTGAATCAATTGACATAATTGTGGGAGTAATAATTTACCAAAACATTGTTGAGGGGGTTATCCAGACTTTGGCTATAGTTGAGGCGGTAATTTAGACTTATTTTCTTAATAGTTTGATATAAAATGTGCAATTTTTGTCTATGCAGTATCAGGTATTGATGTGTCCGAGGATGCATTGAGAGGGATAAAATTTGGTCGGTGCTCAGTAGAGGAAAGTTACCCCTTAGCTTCTACGTATGAGTATACCAAGCGTGAGTCTTCTGCCTCAGTTTTGTAGTATGCTTCATGTAATTCTATTCTAACCTTTTGTATTCGTTTTGTATTGCAGTTTGTTTATTGATGTTCTCATATGAGCTTCATCGACAGCTTCACAAGTCATCTTCTGTCTCGGTTATGTATGCATCATTATTTTTCTCTCATGCATTTCCTTCTATCTTTTTCCCTACTATGAAACCACATTCTTGCCTATAGAAGGAATAGGGGATAATTTTTTTGATGTTGGACCTTTGCGGTTCGCTAAGAGCAACTCCAGTGCGAGACCTCAAATGGGCTCTCATTTTAACATTTAGGGTCTTCTTTCAAAAAATCAACTCCAGCAGGGCCCCTAAATTGAGATGCATTTTCCATGCCCACCTAAATTCAGCTCTAAGCCCCTAGGAATGAGGACTCGTAGCTGCAATTTAGGTGGGCATGAAAAATGCATGTCTATTTAGAGGCCCTGATGGAGTTGATTTTTTGAAGAAAGACCCTAAATATTAGGATGAGAGCCCATTTGAGGTCTCCCACTGGAGTTGCTCTAAGGACTAAAATCAGTGTCAAGGTGGAGTCTCGTTACCCATTAGACTATGCAGGCCGCTCTCCCTATTACTCTAAATGGACCTCACTCTAGTTATACTATGCTTATCAGAAAGTTTTGTTCTTTAACCACAGAGGAAAACCTTTACTGACACATATCTTTTTCAGATGAGAATATAACTGTTTTAATGTTTGTTGTAGAAAGAGTAGGAAAGCTCATCCTAATGTTTCAGTACTCTTTAGCAACTACTTAAATATGCTTTAGCAACCTTCTCTTTCATACATAATTACCAGCTCGTTATGTAACATGCTTCTGTTTGCGCATGACTTGTTACATTTCTTGTTTCTAGTGCTGCTGATCCTGGTGTTGTGGAAACAAAGATCATGCGAGAGCTTCCTGAGTGTCTCTCTTGGTTTGCGTTCTTGGTTCTGCGCTTCTTGAAACTCCTCCAGGAACCTGATACTGGGGTTGGTGCTGTCCTAGACGCTGCTTTGGCGTTGCCGGTAAGATTGCCTTTCATCGTTTCACAATAAATGATGCACTAGCTTTTGCTATTAACATTGATTGTATAATTTCACGCTGTTATTTTTAGGAAGAGTCTGGGAAGTATTTCTTTGGATCGAAAGGAAGAACCATCAGATCCTCGCGGCTGTCGTACGACACGGAAGTAGCCAAGAGGCTGTGGGCAGAATCATCGGCGGTGTTCAAGGAGCTGCAGCTTAGATAACACGATTTCGGCAGCAGTTAAAATAAACATGGGAAAATAGATAATTCAGGCACGCTGTTACTTTTCTTTTTTTTTTTGTATGGTCCAATTTTAGCCCTTTCTTGCAGTCTTAGTACATGAGGCAGAGCAATGGGTGATTCTGCCCAAAGGTTTAAATGCATCATAAGCAAAACCCAAGGCATATGCTACATTATATTATATATGTAAAACAAGTCTGCAATAAGTTATAATCACTAAGTTCCGTAGCGCCGTATCCTGTGGCCCAACTTAGTAGAGAGTAGTGCTGTGACTGAAAGGACTTTCCAGAGATTTCTTTCACAACTTCCATAACATGATATTGAATCCATACACATAGTGATTCTAGGTTCTATTCCTTGAGCTTGTCCAAAGTGCGCATCAACTTACACATCTTTCTAAACTACAATACAATACGTTTATTATATGAGGTGCAACTGTTAACTTGGCCCTAGAGTAAACTAACAGCGGTGCACCTGCTGTGGCAGACGCGAGCTCTTCAGGGTGGAAGGAGAGTTGTTTGCTTGATCAGATATGTTACCTGCTGGCTCAGTCTACCTCTTCAACTTACCCAGTTCAGAGCCTTTTCATGGTCTGCAGATATCTTTCGCATCATGGTTCTACCTCTGCAAACTGGAGTACTGGACAACGCAGATATCTTATGTTTGCCTTCGTATGTATGATAATGTGGTTGCGTATATATGGTGGTTTAACCTCTTGTCTAGTGAATGATCGTTTGCACACAGACTGTCCAGATTCACAGAATAGATTCTTCGTACTACAAAATCTTCTAACCCTTCACGTAAAAGAACTGGGTATTTGGAAGCAAAACAAACAACGGCATCAGTAAGATCGGATGGGGAAAAGACTTGCTCAAAAGGCATCACTTTAGATACAAGTGCAAATGCCATTATTTGTATTTGAGATCCCTAGAGCTTAAGGCATTATTCCATACGGCAATATACGCTTCACTTCAAAAGTACACGAGATATATCAGTCACAGACTCGCAGTATATATATATTTAGATCTAGCAAAGTCACAACCAAAATCAACTGTATTTTCTTCGACTCCTGATAACATAAACTAACACGACCAAAGCAAACGAGACCGACCTCTCCCCTTCCTTCGGTCTCTTACCGTCTCAAAAGGCTGACCACGCACTCTGTATTTCCTCCTGCAAAATTGGTCTCCACAATCAGGGTCGTGGCCGCCGTGGAACAGGCCCTCCCTTAACCCTCTAGTTGCTGGCGCTAGACGGGAGGTAGTACTGGTAGTAGCCCAGCACAGCAAGGAGGGCAACCAGCACGGCAGCGGCCACTGCGGCAGCTGGGCCAGCCCATGACCAGTAAGACTGCGCCTTCTTCCTCTTCAGGATCGACTTGGGTGGCGGGGCCTTGCTCCGGCTGACCACACTCCTGCTACGGACACTCTCCTTCTGTTCTTTCTTCACTGTGGTGGAAGCTGGGGCTGCCTCTTCCTCAGCCTGGGCTTCCGTGGCTTCGTCAGACTTGGCGTCCGATTCTGAGGGCTCATCGGTGTCAGCTGCTCCTGATTTCTTCTTGGCTTTCTTCTCCTCTTTCTGAAAGAAACCAGTTGTTGCATTGTTACAGTATAGATCACGTGGCAGTGAACAAGAGAAAAATAAAGAGAGATCTGCATAGTGCATACCTTTAGCTTCTTCTCAGCGTCCTTCTGTGCTCGGGCCGCCGCCTTCGCTGCCTGCTTCTCAGCCTGCCTCTTCTTCCTCTCCAACGCAAGCCTGTTCTTCTCAATTTCTTCCTGCCTCTTGATTTCTTTCAACTTGGCCACATCAGCCTCTGTAGGCTTCGCCTTTTCCTTTGGAGGCTCGGCCTCATAATCATCATCAGCATCCAGAGCAGCTTTTGCCTTGAGCGACTTCACAGGCCCTTTTGAACGGACTTCAACCTTGGGAGCTTCATCTGCTTGGGGAGCAGGTGCTTCCTTGGCTTGTTTTGAAGGTAATTTTACTGGGATGGGCTCTGGTTCTGCAGCTGGCACTGGTGCCTGCGACTCAATAAATATGGGCTTCTCATCAGGATTCCTCATCCGACCATCCCGGCTCAGCAGTCGGCTGTTGAGGGAGGCGAGAATCCTCTTCTCGTAGTCCTCTCTGAAGGCCTTGCTTTCACACCATTGAGTCATGAACTTGTCAACCTATCAGAGTAGCAAATGTTCAGTACAGACACATGTGGGCATCAAATGAGATTGAAGAATTAATATCAACATTTTGTGAAGCACACCTCAGTCTTGTGGAGCTCTTGCAATTCTGACAGCATATTCCTTGACGAATAGTCCCTAGCTTTATTTAAAACCGTGCGGTTTTGAATGAAGGATGCATTCTGGATCAAGTGTAGAAGATTATCAAGTTGCCACATAATCACAAGCCAACAAAAGCTCACAGAAAACACACAAAAAAATGTAATGCCACCTCAGGTAAGTTTAAAGACATAGGAACAAGACCCCATCAGACTAAATCAGTACTGATAACATCATGCCACTAAATGAACTAGCATTATGCATGGAATTAAACTGGTAGTCAGAATGCACAACATGTGCCTTTGATATAATGTGTCAAATCTAATACATGAACATATCACAGATACATTCAACCAAAAGCACAAGGAAAGGTATCTCGTGCACTGCACAGGGATGGATGATCATCATAACATTAGCAATTTATGAGAAGAGAACTGCAAAAGGTACCTAAATGATACAGTGTGTTCCTGTTCCAAAATATTAGCCAACATTGAAAGAAAGGCCAACTAGAGGAAAAGCAAAAACAAAAAAGGAGGCACACTAAACCAACCCATCCATCACTAGGATGCATACAGCGAAACAAGACAAACAAAAGCAGACATCCGCCGCAACCATCAGGTGAGACAAACAAAAGCTGAAGCGGACAGAAGAAATAGGTTTCCCAAAACCCAAGTCAAAGTCAAAGATTAATGTTGCAAGGACAGACATAATCCCTGCAACGATTTTTTAAGAAAAACTTACTTTCACATCGCGCGCTGCTCTCAATTCTTGCAATGATTCATATGCCTTGTCCTTTCTGGCGGTTGCTGCATCTAGATCTTCTTGAATCGATGCAATCTCAGCATCAACAGCTTTTAACTCATCCTCCAGGACCTTAATCTTAGATCTGACTGCTTGCCTTTCCTTCTTTATTCCATCAATGCCCTCCCCGATGATCTAAATGTTGAGCAGTGTTACCTTCTATTTCTTCAGGTAATTATATGCAGAAACAAAAGATGAATCAACATACTTACTTTGACCTGGTCCTGTATGGCCTCTTTTTCAACCACTGTATCTTGCAGTTTAGCCCGGTTAGCAGCATTAGAGATGACTTTCGATCTAGTTTTTTCAAGTTCCTTAATTTCTTTGACTAGACGCTTCTCCTCATTTAAGGGTATGCTCTCATGTACTATGCGGTCATTCAGCATCTTGATCTGGAGCAACGGGCAACAACATTTATAACTATACATCAAACAAGACAAAGCTGATTTTGCAAAAAGGTTCAGGGCATACTGTTTGTTCAAGCTCTTCGATAGAAGAGCATAAACCCGCGCCTTGCGCCCTCATAGCATTGTTTTCGTCACGAAACTTGCCTAAGCTGTTCCGGAGAGGCTCCATCTCCTTTATCTTCTCATTCACAACTTCATTATACTGTTTGTTCTCTGCAGACAATGGTTTCAGCTCTGAGATAATACCGGATCGCTCTGCCTGCAAAGAATTTGTAAGAAGTTATAGNAATGGAACATGTTTCCCTTCCCTGGGGCTGTCTACTCCCATTAAGAACAAATCTAGGCAACCTCACATGCATCCATTAAAACAAGTTACAGAACATGAAATCTCTTTCTGATGTAGAGATTGCATCAGCAAGGAAGACTCTACTACAATGAGGACCTGTAAGAACAATACCTTCTTGGCTCTTAGTGCCTCAATAAGTTTAGAACGTNGCTTGGATCTTCTTTTGGAATTCTTTGTCAGCCTGCTCGAGTTTTGCCCTCAGCTTAGGATCCTCAAATGAGCGGATCTTGACGAAGTAGAAGGCATAAGTTTGCTTTGGTTCAGGCCACTCATCCTTTGCATCCTTCGGAGGTGCCAGATCAGTAGCATTCGTAGTTGTCTCTGAACCAAAAACAGCAGCCTCTTCACGTTCTTTTGCAGTTGCTTTGCTTTCCTTCTCTTGGAATAGGTTCACTTCTCCATCTGATACTTTGACCTCCGCTGGTGCTGTTTCAGCTCCAACGACCTCCATTCCCATGTCCCTGCAGCTACAGCAGAGAAAACTGTTAGTGGAACAGGTTACAATGAGGTAGAGTAAAACACAAAATCTGAGTAACTTCTTTTCGTGGCTTGCAATACATACAGTTAACTGAATCTTTATTTCCAAACCATTTGCACTCGGCTACATAAGAAGTGCAAATGCAAACTAAACACCGATAGCTGGCAAACAAACAGAGATCAAAGTAAATGTCACAGAACACCCAGAAACCGGAGAATCCAAACGGCATGTTGATCAAATAAGCATGAAAAGATCAAACAGGAATCATATAAAACAAAGTAATAAAAGGTGCGGTGAAATGGGGGAGTTATCTCCAGAAGGTGACCCGCACCAAATACGTCTCCCACCCAAAATTGAAAGTCATCAAATCACTGATCCAATCCCCATCTAAGAATAATTCCAAACCAAGCCCAACCAAAGCACCAACATATGTCCACATCCAAATCTACTCATCCATGTGCTAAGGAGTGCCTGGAATTGACTGCAGCTGCAGACCCAAATTCTAGCATCTGTGAGGGATATGGGAAAGGGCTGAAGGCTTTTTACATAAAAGGTAGGGTTTCCTTTTGGGGCTTTACAGTTTGTTTGTTTGTTTGCTAGCTGACGTGTCTACTTTGTGCTTCCAAAAATGGAAAGGTGGTCAGAAAAAAGTGCAGTGGGGCCAGTGTGCTGATGCAATTTTGTGCTGAGTCAAGTTATAGCAGAATAATTTGTATGATGGCATGCAATGATGGCACTCAAATCAACAGTCACAGCTCACAAATTCCCTGGGCACGGTGGTGACTAGCACAGAAAGCTGATGCCCACATGATATCTGTCCATGACTTGCCAAATAGGAACTGCCTAGCATTATCTGATTCTGTCAACCTTTTCTTAGCATAGCTAAGGGTCATGTTACCCTTCATTGTGCAAAAGTTCCACCCAAACCATTCAGCTCTAACACGATAGTGGAAACACCTGTAGTTTTCGCATGCAGTAGGATGAATGCGACCAGCGTGAACTCTAGAAATCTAGCACCAGAAGATAGGTGATCCTGATATGGGAAGCAATTGAATTCACTGCACACCTTCACCTGCAGTTGGCCCACAGTATACCGATAACATGGCAAAGCCTATGAACAAACTAAAGCAGCAAATTCAACACATGAACTGGACCCAAAAGCTACTGCTGCTCCTATTCTATCCGAGGAAAAAAAAACACGAGCCCAAGTAAGATGACCAGTAGAGGTGCGAAACTTTCCGCATCGCTAGCACGCGCTGGATCCGATTTAGAACACAGACAACCGGTCAAATCCAGGCGCGATCCACGAGGCACCGCAGATCACAGCCATACCACCTCCAATTGTCCTCCCTCCCGCGGCAACCCAAACCCAATGAGCCCGCCGATCCAGATCTACCGGGCAACCGCTCCCAGTTCCCCCGCGCCCATTTCGATCCACCACTGGACCGATCGCCGCAAATCGCAGAAAAAAAAATACAAAAAACAAAATATCCCACCGCCCCCACGAACCAGAAGGGAACACGGCCACACCGGATCACGGAGGGCCTCCACCACCCCCGCAGCCCACCGGATCAGATGGAGGGGGGGAGGGAGGGAAGCAGCTCCGACACGGCAGACCCCCGCGAGCCAAATCTAGCAGCGATTCAAAAGAGGAAGACGTACGACAGCAGAGGGCCGGCGAGCCGGGGAGCTCACTCACCAGGCGAGGCCGCGGTCGCTCCGATCTGGCGACGGCGAGCGGGCGGAGGCCGCCAAATCTGGAGGCGCACGCCGGCTCGGGGTGGGGGTGGTGATGTGGATTTGGGAGAGGAGAGGAAGGGGGAGAGAAAGGGGAGGGGGGTTTGGGCCGCGTGTGCCTGCTCCCTACAAGTAGAAGAAGCCGAGAGAGAGGAAGAGTGGTTTTTATATATGAAAAATATATTTTTTTTCACCCACTGGGTTTGTTTGGTTGCGATGCCATCGTGTACCGGGGCAGGCAGGAATGGCTCGTGCCCGTGCCGATGCCGTGTGCCCCTCTTGCTCTGCTCGTGCTCGTCGGAAATGGCATGGGCTGCGCGTCGGGCCCGAGTGGGGGCCTGCGTGTGCGTGTGTGATGTTCGTGTGCGAGGGCCTGGCTGTGTTTAGATGGTGGGCCCGGCGATCTGCTCTCGTAAATCAGTCCAGTTTTCCTTTTTCCGGGCCCTTCGTAAAGGTTTTGTGAGCATATGATTGCATGAGACAAAATGTACAGATTCCATCCAAAAGGGTGGACGGAATTTAGGGGGCGTTTAGTTTCTAGAATGCAAAATTTTATGCATTGCGATTTCTAATGTATAAAAATTTGTATTTTGGTGCAACTAAACACACCCTTAGTGTTCGATCAAAATGCCACTAAGGTTATTTAGGAGTACAAAACATACTACAACAGAGGTTAGGCTTGGAGTTTAGGTTCGAGCATTCAAGATCTTTAAGGGCTTGATTGGTTTCTCGCATGGACCGGTGAGCCATGCTCTCCCGAGCCAGGCTGTTGTCATGCAAATGTCTATTGATTGGTTGCCCGCGCTGCACAGTATGAATAAGCAGAGAAACAGATTGGTTGGTTGGACGAACGAGTTGGCTTTTGTATCGCTGCTCTCTGCGCTCATGCAGCTGGTGCGCTCGCGCTCCCGTAGAAACGCTCGATTCTTGCGTATCCAGCGGGCCTGGCTGAGAGGCGAATCTTGCAGCGCGGGGGCATGGCTCGCCGGCTAGTGCAGGCAACCAATCTTGGGGAAGTTGCATGCCGAGAGCGTGGCCGGGCATCATTTGAAGCGCCGGCCATGGCCCATGGGGAGACGAGCTGTGGAGCAACAACGGCAGAAGAAGAAGGAAGAGATAGATATAAAAGGAGACTAGGAGAGGAAGAGAAGAGGAGATGATAAGTCTCAACTCCTTCAATCGCTGCTAGTAGTGGTTGCATGAGTTGCCTGCTAGTGGCCCTGGCCCCATTGAGAAATTGGGTAGTTGCCTTGGCAATCTGCCTTGGCAATCGGCAAGGCCAATGGGTATTGGAGGATTGGTTGATGGTGACGAGCCAGCAATGGTAACATAATCGTGGTTTTACGACGATGAGTCGATCAGATGTCCCTCGGTGTCAATCTAGTGTGGCAGTAGGCAGAGGATAATACAGGATATAGCGCAAAAAAAAAAGATACATGAGACGAGAAAAGCTAACCATTAACAAGGATTGTAGGCTTGTAGGAGAACAGAGCAGCTGGTAATCAGAGACTTCATGGGCGTCAGACGCGGGCAAGTGTGGGCGACAAAGCGACTGGCTGTGCTATATATATTTCACCTTTAATAGTATCTTTCCATGGATTGGAAGAACAAGATGTCTTTAAGAGGTCCAATACGTCTACTCTTATTCTTTTATTAGTCTTTTTTCTGTTCCTGTCTAATGAACATTAATCACATAAAGAATCATGTCATTTCCCTAGTATTCTCTTGTGCTAAGGCAATAACCACTTCTTGGATCTACAGAAAATTTCTCAGCCATCCCTGTCCAGTTGCCGGATACTGCGAGAGGAGAGGATCCTCAACTCGTAGTCCTCTCTGAAAGCTTTGCTGCGGCACCACTGGGCCATGAACTCGTCAACCTACACATCATAGAACATATGTTTAGTATGGGGATACACATGTGAGCGTCACAAAAGATTTCAGCCATGAGACAAAAGTATTAACAGTTTCAGAAGCACACACCTTGGTCTTGTGGAGCTCTTGCAATTCTGTCACCATTCCCCTTGAAGCATAATCTCTAGCTCTAT
>JAZFNS010034174.1:908-14447 GCA_037127165.1 Alloteropsis angusta | reverse complement strand
CCCCCCCCCGGGTCAAGTTCTTCACTTGGCTAGCAACAAAGAAACGACCGTGGACGACGGACAGGCGGCGACATCACGGGCTTGACGCCCGCGATACATGCTGGCTCTGCGATCAGCTTCAGGAAATGGCCGATCACATTTTGGTTTCCTGCACCTTCTCCATGACCTTTTGGTGGGAAGCACTGCATTTCGCGAACTGCAGCTGCACCTTCATCACCAACGTAGAGCCGCAGGACTGGTGGGAGCACCTGCGATCTTTGCAAACCAGACAGCGACGAAGAGGCTTCGACTCTCTAGTCATGTTGGTCATCTGGACCATATCGAAGGAGCGAAATGCGAGACTCTTCAATGGCGTTTCAACCAGCGAGGCCGATCTGATCACGAAGATCAAACTAGAGGCTCGTTTGTGGATCATTGCAGGAGCAGCTAGATTAGGTTGTTTAATTGATGCTGAGTAGTTCCTCTTTTCGTGTTTTGGCCGTTGTTTTCGCCAACGACTATAGTCTGTCGGCTTGATCTTCTGCCCTATCCGGGCGTTTTCTGGCTGTACCAGTTCCAAACTTTCTCATCTTAATACAATTATACGCTTCTTGCGTATTCGAGAAAAAAATCCTCACTGATTCTCGAGTGATTGCAGTTGGTTGTAGCTGCAGTCATGGAAGCGGATTTATTGTGTACTTGCAACCTACATGGTGTCGTGAGTAGTAATAACAATTGAGGATGACACTATGGGCCTGATTGGTTGGCCACCAAATGTGCCAAGCCAAAATTAGGGCATGCCCAAAAATTTTGGTAAAATGTGTTTTAGCATCAAACCAATTTGGCTCCCACATTTTGACCTAAATTTTGGTAACTTTTACCCGGACTTGGGCAGAAAATTTTGGCATGCCTAAGATTTGACATGCCCCAATTTTGGTAGGGCACATTTTGGCCTCCAACCAATCAAGCCCTATGAGCCTAATTGGTTGGCTCCCAATATTTGCCAAGCTAAAATGGAGGTAGGCCTATAAATTTTGGCACTTGTTCAGTTGGCATCCAATTAAGATATATCCTAAAGATGTTTTCCAAGTTTTGGTAGAAAGTGCCCAAATTTTAGCATAGCAACTTTGAAATGAAACCAATCAGGCCCTATCACCAACCAAGATTCAAACCGATCGATTATCTCTCAATAGTCAGGTACTTTTTTATAGTTACCTCTTGGTACCTCCGGGTACCTTTTATGTTTCAACCGTTGAATTTAGCCGGATGGACAGTCCTAATTTATTTCAACCATTGTAGAATTTCTCATATGTCAATATGTGCTTTGCTTGAGAGTTGGGAACATGCTCATATAAGCTGCAGCCTATATGCCTCTATGTAGCAACACAAGGGTCATTATTTGTTTAATTGTTTTGGTCATTTCCATTCCATTCTCTCTAGACTAGCCAACGCAACTTGCAGCCTATTAAGAATACTAAGCCTAGTCGTTTGGTACTAAGCCCTTAAGCTCTAGTAGTCGTTTGGTAAGCGCGTGGGAATGAGTAGTATCAGGAAGACGGCATGTGTACAGGACTAATTGCAAAGAATACTAAGCCTAGGCGAGAGCTCTGGAGGATATCCTGCAACAAATGGCACGCGTGTCTGGGAGAGTTCACGTAGGAGCGGTACTAGACATGACGCCTTCCAAGAGTTCCTAAAGAAATTCGAAGGAGATGGAGCCGTACGTGCAGCCAACGCACCCAGCAATTGGCAGCCGAGGAAGTCCCGCCGCGCAGCAATGTTGGTCAATACTAGCGGACGCAACTATGCAAACTGTGAGACCAAAAAGGTATTGATTATTGTCAACCGCGAAATCTGGGAACAAAGTAGTGCTAGAATTTTTGAACGCCATGAGAGAATGAGACCAGGTTTTGAGTAAAAATCAAAGAATCAGCCTCGCTTAGAGTGTAAAAATCAAACGACGACAACTTTTGATGATTTCAGAACCAGGCTTTGTTGGTTTGATCCTCTCGGTTGAGTTTGTTCAGTTTTGTTGTGACTTGTGAGTTGTTTCGATCGAGCTTTGCATATGGTCTGAAGCTTTACTTACAAGGAGGGACGGTTGAGGAAGCAGATAGACCATAAGCACATACATAGTCTCGAGGGAATTAAACGACGATAGGATACAAGACTGAGTCTCAGACTTCAGCATGTATGCAATAGGATATTTTTGGCTCTTGGCCTTTCTTTTGTGCCTCTAGATGGCAGCATGACGTTGATACCCTACCGAAACTCTTTTGAGGCTTTGAGCTGGTGCTCGCGGTCGCCCGTGCTGTAATCGTTTGGAGTTTGGACGGTCTTTTCTATCTACTTCTATCATATCGAAACATTTATCGCCTTCACATTTTATCATGATTTACATCGTTCAATTTATTCAAAATATTACATGTATATAATTTGTTTTGTCTCTGATTTGTTTTAAGCGTGAATTAGGCTTTGTTTAGATCAGAACGTTGCAGCTGCAAGTTGCCGAAAGTGTCTATTGAAAAACGTGTCAAGTGAGTGGACGTGTTTTTCAATGCGTTACTTTTGCTGAGACTTGCCGAACTAAACGAGGCCTTATATCCTTTTACGTATTTATTTAAATTTTTTGAATAAGACAAAAGATCAAATGTTCATGAAAAGTATAACGGCGACGAACTTTTTGAAAAAGATAGTATCTATTAAGACTATAGGGCTCTGCCCTAAAGTCTTGAAAAATGCTCTAGGCCATCCCGATCGTCTCCACGAGTAGTCCACGGTCTCGCAGGGGCACCGACAAGATCAACTAGGATTAACCAAGAGGCACATATATATATTGCATCTGATTCAAGTCTTCAACCACATGCATTACTTGTTTGTTGATGCGAGCGTAATTGCGCAGGAGTGATCACCCTATTTAGAACAACGGCCGGTACATAGAAGTACTTCTCAGAATATGCGCTTGCTTGAGCGCTGAGATCAAAAGCCCATATATAGGCTGCAGCCTAGGCCCAGGGCCGTTTATTTTGTTCTTTTCCATTTAATTCTCTAGCCAGCCAACGCAACTGAGCTGCTGGTGCTGGTAGTCCTTTGGCAGGCGCCTGGTAATGAGTGGTACCAGGAAGACGGCAAGTGTGGCAGACTGATTGCAAAGAAAGAATGGCAAGCCTCGGCGTTGGCTACCTTCAGTCTCGATGGTTTCCACGGTCTCGCCGCGGCACCGGCAGTGGCGGGCCGATGGTGCTTGGCGGCCTGACCTGCCTCGTAGCTACTAGGCCGTCGGCGGGCAATGGCGATGAGGGACTCCGAGTCTCCGATCAAAGGAGAACTGAAAAGAAGACATCTAGCACGAGAGGATCATTGCGAAGGTTGTGGAGCTGAAGGTGAATCTCTTCATCATATAGCTTTCACCTGCACCTTTGCAATTCGACTCTGGGATGCAGCAAGAAATATAACAGGCTGCAAGGTCCCGGAGTTACATCCAGTTACATGGACAAGAGACTTGTTGATGGGGGGAAGTCTGCTCGGCAAAAGATGCAGCTCTGATTATTTGTGGCGTTTGATCCCTATGGTTGAGACGTAACGCTCGACGACACGGGAAGGTCAGATGGAATGAAAAATGGCAGCGGTCAAGCATGTGGCCGCAATGGTTCAGGATCTGACGTGTCTACAACTATCTGGTGAAAACAAAGTGGCAAGAGTGAGATGCCATTGGCAAAAACCTGAAACTGGCCGGTGGTGCAAGGTTAACACGCGCTTTCCAAGGTGTTTCAGGTCAGGGGGCAGGTGGTGTTATCATACAAGATGAAGATGGCCAGCTACTAGCAGCAGCGGCAAAGAGCTATAGACATCTCCCTGACGCCCTAACGGCAGAAGCAATGGCGGCACGAGATGGCCTCATGTTTGCCAAGGGGGCAAGGCTTTCAGAGAGTGCGCCTGGAAGTTGATAATCTGTACTTAGTTCACTTGCTGCACTCTGACAGAGGCGAGCTCAGCATTATGGCTGGTCTTTGGCAGGAGATCCGAGAGCTTAGTAGGAGTTTTTTGAATTTCAAACTTTCCTTTGTGTATCGGTAGGGCAATGAAGCAGCTCATGCATGTGCGAGCTTGGTATCATTGTCTGACCAAGATGAGGTTTGGTTACATTCCTTTCCGCAATGTTTGCTGAGGGTGGCCGAATCTGATTGCAATCCTGTGTTTGCTGATTAATGAAAGCTCTCGTGATTGTCTAAAAAAAACGGCGGCGAGGCTCCGATCACGCGTACCCTGACCGTCGGCCAGCCAGAGGAGGTCATCTCATTTATATTTTTTAGTTGGTGCTGTACAAATTCTGGCTGCAAATTAATTATGTCCATGCTGACAAGCAACTAATGAAGCTGCCAGTTTCTCGCAACAACAATCGAGCCTCAGTGATTCTCGAGTGATAACAATTGATCGCACCTGCAGTCATCCCAGCGATTGCATTCCATTGTACCTGCAATCTGCAAGAGTGGCGACTGATGAGAATTGAGCATCACCAACCAAATACCTATGTATCAGTCATGTAAAACTCGATGTCATATCAGCCATCAGGTCGTGCTCAACCATCAAAGATTGTACTATTAAGTACAAGCCTCAAAGCGATCAATTATCTGCCCCCTCAAATAGCTACTAAAGATTTGTAAATTAATTGCTTATCTATGTTCTCATCCACCAGACCTGCAGACCACCACTGCGAAGTTATGCAGACATCAAAATTGGCATTGCACCTACCGCTAAATATGATGACTGTACATCTACATGTGCTCACGGTCCTACACATTCGGTTTTGGTGGCAGTCGAAACCAATGCTACTACCCTCCGGGTAACACCAGCAAATCTTCGATCCATATCACAACCAGCTAGTGGATCAATCTCATGATCATCTTCATTGGGCCACATTCAGATGATTTGTAGCTCAAACTCATCCAATGATCACCAGCGCCAAAAGGATTGATCTAGTGTCCAGAAACGTCCCTCATTGACAGCATACCCATCCAACTTCTCAAACCTTGGCCTTTTGGCTTATCTGCAGCGGTGGGATGCCAGGAATCTCCGGGATGGGGGACTTTTTCTTCTTTATTTTGTCAAACATCATAGCTTGGGTCATAAGAATTAGTCCTGCGATAGAGGCAGAGTTCTGGAGCACACATCTGGCAACCCTGCATGGGTCTACCACACCAGCAGCAACAAGGTCTTCGAACTTGTCAGTCATGGCGTTGTACCCAACTCGCCACTCACTGGCAAGAAGCTTCTCTACAACAGCTGAACCGTCTGCCCCAGCATTGTGAGCTATCGTCATAGCAGGTACAAGAAGTGCCTACACAAACATTAGACAAACTTCAGAATAAAATGAGTGGACAAATTTCAAAATTAGCATGCTCTCCAAATGTCACAAGTGTTTTATGAGCGTATAAAACAGGCAGCAAATTCGGTGGATGGACAAACTAACCTTCCCAACTATATTTACACCCAGTTTCTCTTCCGGGTCATCGACGAGATCCATGATACTGGAAATATGCTTTGATAAATGAACATATGTCACACCACCACCAGGAGTTATGCCTTCACTAATGGCTGCAAAAGTTGCATTCTTTGCATCCTCCACTCTCAGTTTCCTATCCTCAAGTTCAGCTTCAGTGGCTGCCCCAACCTGAAATTGAATGCCCCATCTTCACATTTCCACAAACAAATTAAAATATTTTATATCACAGCTAAAATGAATTATGCATCATAAGATATTAAAAAAATTCATACTGAAGTATAACTTATTTCCATCAAATCTCCAGAAACAAACTACAAATTTTATAAAATAATTTCTGTATTACACACTTCTCTACCTCAAAACCTACATGATGCATACATCAAGCTCACATCTATTATTTTATATAAACACTATTGGAATGCATGTTTATTGGAGCGGTTGCACACCTTAATAACTCCAACACCACGTGAGAGTTTAGCAATTCTTGCAGAGAACCTTTCTTTTAGATAGGAACTCGTCGTCTCCTCTACATCTTTCTTCAATTGCATGATTCTGGCTTCAATCTCAGGTCTCATCGAAGGGTGTGCAATGATAGTCGTTGATTCACTAGTTATTGTGATCTTCTGAGCCATACCTAGCTGATCAGAAGTAATGCCGTGAAGACCCCAGCCAAGGTCACTAGCAAAGAAATCTGCACCTGTTCAATTGAAGAAAACTACTCAGGGACTTCTAGAACAACACAATTTGGAAGCAGCATACCATGCGAATGCAAAATGAAGTGCAATCCTTATGATGCCACAGAACACTAGTGAAAGCTACAAAAATGCTGGTCAGCGGTCCATAGAAGAAAATGTAACTTTGCCTCATAAGCAGCATGCACTGCTAAATGTGTAAAATACTTCTAAAAATACCACATTCAATCAGACCAGAATATATACATTAAGGTATAATAAAGATTTGAAAACACTAGTTCTATATATTCACCTGTCATAACAGCAATATCTTGGAGAATTGCCTTCTTTTCATCTCCCAAACCAGGACATTTAACAACCGCAATATTTAGCAATCCATTCAGTTTGTTAAGAACCAGGGTTGAATACACAGCATGAGACACATCCTCGGCTATAATTAATAAAGGGACACTCAACTGTGTCGTCTTCTCCAGCAAAGGAAGTATCTCCTGGACTTCATTCACACGCTGATCAGTTAAAAGTACTCTAGCATTTTCAAATTCCACGATTGCTTTGTCATGGTTTGTGATGAAATGTGGAGAAACATATCCCTTGTCTATCTGCAAGAATCAGATACAGAATAATAATTTGACTCATCACTTATATGTGTGTGTTCCAAATAGTAAGATATGATTCAAAGCAACTCCTTTCCCTGTTGCTTCAAATAACCATTACTTGGTATCTGTTTGACAGGTCTTGGGACAACCCTTGTGTATTTAAAATTTGTTTGCATATAAATTTTAATCATTAGGGAAAAATCTTTATGAATATATAAAAGTACCTTCATTCCTTCCTGCACCTCAACTGTTGTATATATCGAAGAAGATGACTCGATTTTTATTATACCATCAGGACCTATCTTCTCCAATGCGTCAGCAATGAGATTGCCAACATATTCATCATTTCCAGATGATATTGAAGCAACAGCTGAAAATAAATTCAGAATTACTATGGTGACCCAGTAGTCTGACGTGGGAGTTCAGTTCAAAATTTCAAAATGAATGCATACACAAATGTATCATTTCATACATAAAAACAATGTATCCAAGAAGGGACAATGAAAANAAAAAAAGATAGTTTGTATTTTTCTCGTCATTTCAAGCACATGCTCGGGTGCAGTCNTTTTTTTTTCTAATTTAAATCAAGCTAGAGCTCCTCCTTTCTCTATAAAATACAAAATAAAAAACGATACACTTAAGCTTTGGTGATAACCAATTTTTTTGCCTGTAGTACTAGCCTAGTAGTTGGTTTTTTTATTTTATTTTCTTTTGCATTTTTTCACACAGGAATTTTCACTTTCAAGAACATAACAGTTACCTTTTATGTCCTCCTTTGTACTCACAGGAATACATTTACTCTTCAAGATCTTAATTAGCTCATGAACGGCTTTATCAATACCCCTTCTCAAGGCAACTGGGTTAGCACCAGTGGCAACTGCCAACAACCCAAGATTGATGATTTCCCGAGCCAAAACAATTGCTGTTGTAGTTCCATCGCCAACAGCACTATTTGTCTTGGATGCTATCTGGCAAACATATGTCCAGTGAACAAGTAGCAGCAGTACTAACCAATTTAAGGATGCAAGAAATGTAGCACCTTACCTCTTGAAGTAGCAAGGCACCTGCCTGCTCAAGCGCGTTCGGGAGCTCTATCGCCTTGGCTATTGTTACACCATCATTAATTACTTTAGGGACATCATCTTGGTCAATAACAACATTCCTCCCTGCAACAAACTTCTAAGCTTTCAACCATCAATAGCACTACAATATAAACAAACAAATTATCCATGTAGTAAGAATTCCGACAGTATGAGATATGAACCTAACAGCATAAACAGCACCTTAATTGCTGAGATGCTCTAAAGATTGCACCTTTCACAATTAAAAGCATCATAAAAGGCGTCTATTGCCCTTCAGATAACTGAGGAAACAGTATGTCAACTTATCAAGTCACTGTGAACTAATATTGTGGCAAGAAAAAAAAAATCCATCCGAACCATTAGATGGCACAACCCTATTTGCAAGAAATTGGCAGTTGTATCATAATTAGAATAGTTGGAAATAAATCTACGAGTTTGGAGTAGCTGGGAGGCACATAGCAAAATAAGGTAAGAGGTCTGAATCTTGATGTAGATTCTCTATACAAAATGTTCTAAGGCCAAACGCCTATAAACAGTAAACAACACCAAATTTTTATTTGTCAGTTAGATTGGCTGCATTGCATCAAACTAACTTTAAGCTGAACAGCATAGTGTACAGTTAACATGAACATTTTTAGTTTCCAAATGGCTCCAAAATTCGTGCTTTAATATTTTTTGTAACTAAGAAAAGGAAAATTGGAGTCCATTCGCCACACAATCGATACCTTAGTATCGATACCTCATAAGTACATCCCAGCAAGATACACACTAGCAGGGCCAAAATTAAGATGAGAAGGCGAGGCAAGCATACGAGACGCGGAGCAGAAGGTAGCCCCCACCTTTGGGGCCGAGGGTGACCGCAACGGCGTCGGCTAGCTTGTCGATGCCGGCGGCGAGCCCGCGGCGGCAGGCCTCGCCGGTTGAGATGACCTTGACGTCTGCCCGCACCACCAAACGGCGGCGGCGGGCGACCCTAGCCGACCTGGGCAGCAGCTCCTGGGATGAGGACGAGAAGGCGGCGGCTGCGGCGGCGAAGGAAACGGCGGTGAGGTACATCGAAGCGGGCCACAGGAACGAAGGCTGAGCACGCCCGGGGCCGAGCAGCGACAGCCAGCAGGAGAATACGACCCGATAGGCCGAGTGGGCGCCGGGAGGCAAAAGGCGCAGACCGCGGCGGCGGCGGAGTCCCCACAGCTGGGCGCCTTTGGGGTGGTGCGGGGAGGGGAGCGATGGGGTAGGGAGTCGCCGACCCGCCGAGGTATCCCCCGCGTTGGAGAAGAAGGGGAAGCGAGCGAGCGAGGCGGCGAGGTGAAGACAAGACAGAGCGGAGGGTTTTAGCGACAGGAGGTTTTATCTGTTTGCTCTATTTGTGCTGCTGCAATATCTGAAGATGTCACCACTGCACAGTTACAGCACTGAAAACCCTGCAGAAACTAGCGAACAAGCCATGACTCCACTCCATTCCATTCCTCAGCACTCAGCAGATATCATCCAGGATTCCAGGCTGCTGCCTCCGCTACGCAAAGGACCAACACAACAACGACAACAAAATACAGAGGTTCCACACCACGCAAGATGGGAGGAAAACACCAATGACTGCTGAGAATCGAGACGAGATTTAAGTAACTGTCCGCAAGTGCAACCGACCGAACTGAGCACATTAAATTTACATGTCGAATAGGATGCCACGGCACAAAAACAGTGAATGCAATGCACACTACAAAGTCGACTGCAAATCGGCATTTGACAGCACGAACAATTAGCTCTCCTATCTGTCATGCATCATATATCTCATGAATTCCTAACACGAAGCCATTTTACATGTCACTCCATCGCTCTACTGACACTGAAAAAAGTCAGTGCGGACGCGAGCGACACATGTGCTTAAGTGCTTTGGTTATCTCCTGCCAGCAGCTGCGTTCCAATGGATGCTTGTCCATCCGTCCGCCTGGCAACCCCAGAAGAGCAGCCTTTCAACTCTTGTCAAGAGTCAAACTCTTCAGGTTGTGGGCATTCCGGCGCACCGGCATGGCGCTTCAGACGAGCATCACGAGCATCATGAGCAGGAGCAAGTCACTTATCAAATGGAGGGTTCCTCTGAAACGTCCCAGGAGCAAACACTGGCAGGGAGCCTGTCCGTGGTTTCTCACCCCGTATTTCACGCTGCTGGGCATTCGGATCTCTGCTTCCCTCGGGACGTCCTCTTGCGGCCGCTTCGTTCCTCTGGGTGTTGATGCCAGGGGTGCTCAGGATGGGGCCACCAAAGAATATTGACTGCCCAGAATATGTCATCCTCTCTGATGACTGCCCAGACGGCATCGTAGAGGATGAGGTGCTCCTAGGCGCGAGGCCCCTCCCATGGCTGCTTGGCTCGCCACTTGGGTTTGCCAAGAACGGTGGGTTTCTTGCTGCCTGCTCGACGCCAGGTCCAATTCTTGTTTGAGCAGGAACAGACACATACCGACCAGCCTCTTGATCCCAGACGACAGAGGCTCTTCTGTTCTCTCGAACATAAGATGTGGCTGACTGGAACATCGGGTTCGTTATTTGTGTTGTGGGGACAGGTGGCCGCGGTATCCCAGGGTTAGTTATCTGTGTGGTGGGAACAGGTGGCCGCACCATCCCTGGAGCAGGCCTTTCAGGAGGTGGAGGGTGAGCTGCTGCACTGAACTGAGAGTGAGAGGCAAGCTTGTGGATGTGGACCGGGCTACTTAAACTGCTTGCTGTTGGTGTGCCAGTCTCATAGTCGTCCTGGCTTGCAAGACTTTGGGGGTATGAATTCTGAAGTGGAGAAAGTCTCATTTCACTATTTGATTCCTTTGTGCCACTGTAATCAACGCTCATGCTACTCCTGACACTGCCATTGCCACTGGAAACAACATCAGCTTCATGACCACGACGGGCGTCAATTGGTCGCAGAACTGAGGATGACGCCCGAGCTTTTGCAGCAGCTTTCATTACCTCATTTTTATCCAGCTTTGCAAGGCTCCGAGCACTGATTTTGACTGCCTTTTTGGCTTTGTTTGCTCTCTCCGCATATCCAGCAGCATCGGGGTCCACGGTTGAAGGCACCATTCCAGGATCCAGATGAGGGATCACTTCATCCTGATTAGTAGTTTCAGTATAAGTAAAGTTAGTATGATTGATGGAATGCTTCTAATATTGTAACAACATTTCTTCTAAACTGGAATTCTTATTAAATTTCAAAGCTGTAGGATGCACTTGTTTAATAGACTAACTTTTGGAAGCAATATTCTTGCTCTTTAAAGAGGGAGGCTTACATGATCAATAAATATCCTTGGTGGTGTACACCAAGCACCCTTGTGGTGAAGACCAAGTGAACTTCCTACACTGAACCCAGTTGTCGCTGAATTTGATGGGGAGTAAATGATGTTTGCCCCTTCCTCATCCTCTGGAGCTGCCTCACTCATAGCTCTCATTGCAACAACATAATCATAAGTTGTGATCCCCTGATACATAACATAGAAAAGGGAGCATGCTGAGCAAACAAGATGAACCTTTCCATGTTTAATAGGTCCACTGGAATTGAATGCAAACCTTTCTTATCAATATTATGTGGAAGAAGAAAAGTTCCCCTAAAGGTATGCAGGCCACCAATGAAAGTAGGGTGAATATGCTCTGCATACAAGATATTTATTGTCAACCAACAGATAAAAAGGTTTAATTTTAATATGAAAGAAGAACCATTCAAGAATGCATATTACTCATTCAATGGGTGGCATGCTGTAGTGTGTCAACATGTTCCCCAGAAAAAAAGTTGTCTCAACAAATTCAAAAGGTTAAGAAGATAATTCCAGGAACATAAAGAGGAAGAACCATACTTCCTGACGGTAAAAAAGGTGCTACAGGGTACAACATTTGAATTGCTGTATTCTGTAAAGACAGATTGGACCACTCTATTTTAATATTATAGGAAAACAGTGAGCTAAGGCATCATAACACAGCATAAAGCAAATAAAATCAAGTGGTTTCGGTTTCTTTATCATATAGTGAAACTTGCTACTCAAATGACTCAATCAAGAGGAGATACTCATACACTACAGTCTACAACTACTAAACACATCAACTTACCACGATAACAGCAAATGGAGCACGACTCAACCCATTCCCCAGCTTGTCTTGGATATTTCTTGATGCATTCTTATCAACAAAGCAGAGTACAATAACAGCAATGCCTGCTGCAAATTCAATTGCAAGCTGTGATACAGGAGATTTCAACATTTAGTGTCATGCTACAAGGAAAGCAACAAATCTACACCAAAAATAATCCATAACTAAGTGAACTCAAGAAAAAGGGTAAGTAGCAAATCCATATTGCGTACCCAGATAAGGCTGATTGCCATAAGAGCAAGAAACGTATAATAGTTCTTCCGCCCAACACAATTATTTAGCCACTGCATAGATATACCATATGAGTTCTACATAATGAAATACTACAAGTTATACTCTAGCACAGGTCAAGAAAGGCACCCGACAATGATGATCAAATCCATCCACACACTTGTCACAACTTCTGCAGTGCTTGCTGAATTTGCGAACCTGAAAAGTTAATTTTGTAAGGCAAAACTAAGCAACACAAGCTAGAAAATGTCACATGGCGGAAAGCTAAACCAACATACCTCAGCATTGCATAATGTGCAAAACAGAGCCTCTTCACCATTTGCTTGTTGCTCCGAGTCATCAGATTTCCGGCAGTCCTCCTTGACAAATATAGCACACAGGAGCCCACCTAGCAACCAACAGCTTGATCTTTTCTTTGGCAGTTGTGATCCTAGATTTATGTTTGTCTCCCCTAATGATGAACCTCTCTGGTTGGAATGCCCATCCAGAGAGCTTCTACATGTAGACGTTGGGGAGTTTGTTCCAGTAGCATTGTTTGCTTTCTGGGGCAAATTTGTGCCTTCAACTCCAGTACTGTTGGCTGGTACATTGATGAAGCCATCCTCAAATTTTGACATGATCCCAGGATCCGCAGGGTTTATACTTGTGCATCGGATGTAGAGGATGAAAACCGCAAGTGCCTGAATGTGATGTCGGGAATAAATATCTCCTGAAACCGCAATTCTTTTAATATAGAAAAACAAATTTACATGAGGGCCACTTACCACAGGAGTATAAACACCGATTGCGACATACTCAAGGACTTGTGTTCCCAGAAACGGTGCAAAGAAGGCATAAAACGCAACCACCAGAAGGAAGAAAACCGTAATTGCAATAATCTATCAAAATGAGATGATGAGTCAGTTACCAAACTTTCAAAATTAAGAAACAGTTTGGAGCTATTTAAACTCATGGTATGAGAATTATGAACCGAGAAAAGTATGTAGCAGAGAACACAATATCTTCTGCATGTGAGTGTATAATTTTTAATGTACTAAAGAAAACAAAAAAAATAAGAATGCATATGTATGCCACTGGGCAGAGCATATCATAACGCTAGATCAAAGCAATGCTTTTTTGCATGGCCACACCATTACAAGTAAACTACAATCAGACAAGTCTACCTTCATTCCATTGGAATGTATCAAGTCCATGTGAATTTATGTACAAGCAGAAAAAACTGTCAAAAAAAAACTACAGCATTTGTAGACAGAGATTGAAGCATTGTCTGGTGAGCACATGAGGGTCATTTCATTGCATCATAACACATGTAAAAGCAAGATAAA
>JAZFNS010021316.1:5377-15601 GCA_037127165.1 Alloteropsis angusta | reverse complement strand
GGGGAGAGGCGGCGACGCGCGGGGAAGACGCCGCCGGGGTCGAGCCACGACGGACGAGCGAGAGCGGAGCGCAGCTCGGGTCGTTTTGTTTAGCTGACGGGTAGGCCCCACTAGTCAGATTGATTTGGGGGGCAAATTTAGTCAGGCTGGTTGGAGTAGAGAGATAATTTTGAGCCTCTAAAATTTAGGGGCCAACAAAATAGAGGCTCAAGTTTGAGGGGAGGGCTGGAGTTGCTCTTAGAAGTTAGATCCAAACACACCCTTAGACCTACAGGATGCGGCACGACGATCTTGTTTGTCCAGTAACTGGTGCTCAATATGACAACAAGACCGCCACAACCACAGACATCGGCCTAGTCAGCCTCAGAAAATTTCAACTCCAGTTGCCATATATCTCTAATCAGAGTTAAACTCCACACAATGTCTCAAAAAAAATTCTCGTCTCAATAGTATACTAGATTCCTTGTTCAGTGTAACATTTCAAAATGGGCGTAATACATCCCATCGAAGAAAATCAACAGGTTACAAGCTTACAGTTACAGTTACATGTTATTTTTCTGTGTCATGACATGTGCTGTCATTCCTGTGAGCGCTCACCTCCCCATTAGCATCTGGATAATCCATACATGAAGAATAGGTGTAAATGCAAAGAAAAATTGCCAGCTTGGTACCAAACATTTTAACAAAGTGACTAAAAACAGTAGCCAACAAAGAGGAGGATACTGCATCATGAATAATTATCATCTTACGTAGCATCAAATAAAACCTACTCAGCCTCATCATCATCTGGAATTTCCATGTCGGATGCTTTGCTTTCAGGTTGATCATCCGCCTCAGTGGCAGTATCAGGCTGCTCATCTGATCCAGTAATCTCCTGGTTGGATTTCTCTTTATCCAATTTGGGGATTTCAAGCCCAAAACGTAATGAGATCCTCTCAAGCAACTCCTTGCCATCCAGTGGAGATACCATGACACACAAATTGGTCTTTCCCTTCCAGCAAACAATGGCGATTGCAGAGGGATCTGTGGCTATGGATCCTATATCCGGATGCCCTGGAATTTCAAGAAAGATGTTGGTCTTCAGATGTTTAGTTTTAAAGCTTTTATTTCTCTTTCAAACTACCAACATGAATTGCTCTTACCTTCACGTAATACTACAACACAGCAACCTGGGAGTAAAGCTGAAGCTTCCTCACCAAATTTTGCATCCACAAAATCAGGAAACTTAATAGTCCTATACTGTAGAAGATGCTGGAAGTCAATTGCTGATGCATACAGAATCTGTTTTGTGATGTACGGAAGCAGGAGTGGCAATCCCTCTGATGACAACCTAAATGTGCATGGTGAGCCATCCTTTGATGATTGTCTTTCCTGAAAGAGTGCAATATAGAAGAAAATCACCTCGATAAATCATAAAGCGTTAGCTTCTGATAATAGCTAAAGCTGATAAAGAAAATAGATTAATTGGACACCTACAAATATCTTTAGGCCAAGTGAGGTGATCTTAAGCCGCTCGCCGACTTTTATGTTGAGCTCTAAAACTTCTTGAACAGATTTTGACACGTAGTATATTCTCTTAACATGGCTAGTATCAGGATTTCTAGTCACAAGATGGCCTTCAAGTGGAAATGAATCCTTGATACCATAGAAAGATACTATACTTTTGACTGTCACTTCATCTTTAAAAAATATCACAGGGTCAACCCCTTTCCACCTGCCTTGGTTCTGCTGCCTCCTCTTCTCTCTTGTTCCTGCTTGACCATTTTCTGCCTCATTAACCACCTTAGCATCCTGTGAGCTCTTATCTTTCGAACTTTTGCTATCGATGTCTCCATTTTTTTCTCCATCGAGAACATCTGTATCAACAACCACTTTATCTGATCCCAAATCTTTCTCAAGTTTCCCAGTCTTGTCTTTTAAGATATTCTGCTCACATTTTACCCCATCTACCACATGGTTGTCTGAAAAGGTGCAATATGCCATACTTCAGAACTTGGAAGCAGCAACTGTAATGTATATGAGATTTGATGCAATAGACAAATACATTATGCAGAATAAGTTAATACGGAAGAATATTACCATTCAGGGGGGAGAGTTTATGAAGGACTGCAATGAAAAATGCCCCACTGTTCTGGTCATGAGGAACAATCCTCATGCAGAGATGCAGTGGGTAATCCGAATGCTCTGTACGGGTGGGAGTAGAATTTAGCTTTTTATATCTAGTTGGAGCTTCACCAGACTCACAATCAACTGTGATTTTCTCTTCGGTTTTCGGATTGTCACTGTTATTGCTGTCATCGATTGCTATATTTGTTTCTTGTTCTCCCTGTCCCATGTCTGTCGAATCCTTCATGTCTGTGTCAACTGCATCTGTGTTGACCTCAACTTCTTTGCTGCCTTTCCCAGAGGGAAACATGCTAGGTGATATCGCATTCTTCCTGTAGCGAGGAACGTCTTCATGAACACCAAACCAGGAACCTCTATCCCGTACCTGAAATATAGCAGGATAGAATTTTACTGCCATGGATTATAAAAAATTATGGAGGCTCCAAAAGATATAATAGTTGTGATTGAATCTTGGACAGCAACTGAAAGTGTAATGCAAACAAATACCAGACAAATGTAAATTGTCAAAACTGAAACACACGTTGCTACACTAAATATTTATTGCGAAATTGTTACAGGAAAAACAAATATTTTCCAACAAAATATTAAAAATAAACATATTCTTCTTCCCTTTACTTAACTCGCATGCAACACATACTGGATGAAAATAAATAAAGAAAACAGTTAGAGAGAAAGTGTACAACATGAAAAATGTAAGTTCACTTCCTCTTTATCCGAAGCACTAAATTTGACCAATGTATGGAACAAGGTGTTAATAAGACAATGCAGTGGCAGTAGCACTATGTTATCAGCCAGAGGTGCCAAGCAGCCAAACATGTGTACTGGCATGTGATTCTTTTTTTCTTGGCACGGAAACTAAAGAGGCTTGCCGGTTCTGTGTCATCATCCAAGGTTTTCTGAATCCATTTGCTACCAGATAGGAGGGATAGAAAACGCTCACAGGAAACCACATTTAATCACAAAATTAGATACCCAAGGGGCAAAACAGAGTATTATCAAGAAAATAAGAATAATTTTAATAACATGTATACTAACCTTCCAAGTGCTAAGTCCAGGACGACGGACTAATTCAGGTAGCTCATTTGAAACATCAAGAAGTTTAACAGAGTCCCCACATCTCCGTAGAATCTATTGAGTTATGCAGAACATTGTTGATGTTAGAATGATGCACAGAATAGAGAACTTGAGAAACTATACACGACCTTACAAAAAGCAATGTATGAACATAAAAAAAAAAGTGAGCATGCCATGCCAATCAATTTCTATGTCTCAAAAACAGGCTTGCTAATTGCGATGCCCTGAATACAATTTTTCAAGATGAACACAAACCATTAAAGCACAAAAGAAATAAACATAGAACATTTGCTCAAACCAAACATGATACACATACACTTCTACAAGTTATAATCAAGCACAAAAATTACCTCAGCAACAACAGCTTCATTCTCAACAGGATTCATTGTACATGTTGAATAAACCATCCTCCCACCCACTTTAAGCAAACCCATACCTGAAAAAGGCAACATATAATCAAATATGAAAACCTAGTCTCATAGTAAAAATCCTTGTACAAATAACAAATCATTTAACCATCATAGTTAGAAAAAGACAGAAGTACAAATTTAATGCCAGCTCACAATACATAATTGATTATGTAACAGTCCAAAATATACCCCTATGTGTTGATATCCTACGTATATGAAATAAATAAAAAAGAAATGCACAAGTTCCAAAGGAAAAAGCTATCCAATTGACACTGCAATCAAATTCATGGAACAACCAATGAATAGCCACAACTACAAGGACCTAATTCATAATAAAAGAACAATGACAATAATTCGCTTGCGCAAGGAGATCAACAGTTTAACACTGCAAAGGCAACTTCAGAATGTTAAAAAAAATTGCAAAAAAATAAATAAATAAATCTAACACAATGAAACAACTTAAGAGTTCAATGAATCACGAAATGTTCCAAGCATATTTTAATCCTTACCACGCATAGCAATTTCTACTTGCAGACGATGAAGTCCGTTTCCCATACCAGCATTCCTGAATAGTCAATCCAGTAAATAAGAAACTAAAGTAAACACAGTAGGAAACAAAAAGAACAAATGAGTCAGTATTTACCACTTCCTCCACATATCAGGAGCCTTACGGACAGTCCCATCACCGCTACAAGGCACATCACAAAGCACGCGGTCAAATTCCAACCTCTGCAGTTTGGCCTCATCCATACACGTTTCTGAACAGAACTTTGCAAGATTGCAACCAGGAAAGTTTTGTGCTTCATGATTTGTCACAATCAGGTTGGCTGTGGACATTCTCTTTGTCTGATGAATAAGAAGATTGCATCTTTGCACATCAACATCATTAGCTACCACCTGATTACATGGGGGAAGCATCAGGTAAGAGAACCAATGACATAGTCAATATCTTCCTTAATGAAAATCAATACAAGGGAAACAAATGTACAAGTACATAAGTTACATGTGATATATATTGAAACACACCAGGGCATTTGGAAGCAGTCCAGGCTTCGTTGACTGGTGAATCATCTCAAGTAACTGGAAAGTTTTAGATCCTGGGGCAGCACACACTGCATAATAAGATTTAAAAAAAATCATGAGTCGGCGGTAAGAGATGCCATTACTCTCAAAATAAAAGTTAACTATAACCAAGTGGAATATTTAATCTCAACTCCACAAAAAGTGTAAGCAAACTCAGAAAAGGCTCAGCTTAAATAAGAGATTCTGCTAGTCTACAAACACATGACATAGCATAATTCTAATTTTCTTTCTATTTTTGACCTGTTTACTCATGTGTCAAAAAATCAGTAATTTTAAACATATAATTGGAAAAATTTGCTGAATATCTAAGCTGCAAACCTTATAAACTGGAAAAGGTGGCTATTAGCCAAACAGGCAGTAAATGAGGCACCTGCTGTTAGTTAAACTGCACAATACATAAGTCTATGAACAAGGACGATAGATAACATACTGTCAAGAATATTATGATCAGGTTGCACATTCAGAAACAATGGCGGGACCTGCAACAACAACACATACATTGAAAAAAGATTGACCCAATATATGTAAAGCATCATTAATAATATAACATAGCACATCTCTGAAACAAAAATCAGAAACCCACCATACTGACAGCCTCTTGCCTAGTTATGTTGCCAACTTCGTTCTCCCGCTTCAAGAATTCATGAAAACTGGAGCGACGAAAAAAAATCAATGTTGAGTTAACAGTTATCTCACCGGAATAGGAGTATTAAAATGGGCTAGGTGCTTTCAATGTTGCAGTTACAGCAACCTTTTAAGACTATAAATAGTTTCAACAAATTCATTTTTTCAAAATAAAGAAAAGAAAGAACCCTTTCTGTGTTCATATGATGGCTTTATTTATTTGCACATTAAATACATATACACAGCCAATCCATCTCCAAATCGAAGGCATCACAAAAAAAAAAAAATGTGTCCTTATTTTCAGTTAGTGTCCCAAAACTCTTACAAGAACTTTAAATGAAAACATAACAAGTTCTAAGTGAGTACTGCATTCTACCATTTGAGAAGATTCTCTACAAAATAACATCTTGCAGCATATGCAGTTCTGTTTACCTCTCAAGTGCTTGGTTTCTCCTCAGTTGCATTCGAGAAAAGTTCAAATGCCATGCAAGATTACCAGGGTACCAAGGCAAAGGCCGAATAGCATCCTGTTCATGCTCATCGCTTACCTGTCCATCAAAAAAAGGATTACAAAATAGAAAATGTCAAGAGCACTAGCTCTTAAGACTTTTACATGAGTTTTAAAAGCAACCTCAGTCTCTAATGATTTCCTGAAGTCGTTTTCCAATTGTGAGCAGATATCTTGATAAAACTGGCAGCTGAGAAAGCAAAGGAAACTTTAGCTTATTAAAATAGAGCAATCATACCCCTAAATAAACAAATTGATTAATCTGGGTGTTCGGGGAAATATCTGCAATCTTGCAGAGCATAAAAAATATTTTAGACAAGACACTAAAACTAAAACTACCATAGTATTTTTGTACAGTTACTCGGTCCAACCATACGGTCGGTTGTTTAGGTTATTGTAAGAGAATGTTACAAAGTTAAAAAATGTGCACAGCAAAATAGAATATAGATGTAAACAGCGCACCAAACAGAATATAGATGTGTAATCCTTTAAAAAAAAGGAAAACGAAAAGGGTACATGGGGATCAAGTCCAAAGTCCATTAAACAAAGCAGTTTTTTCTATATGATTGAATTAAGACCAATGATGACCTGATATGCTTGTCGACATAATATTCAACATCAACTTAACTATAATGAAATAAATCAGGAGATTTCTGTTCCACTTTCAAGAGTAAGAAAGGTTTACTCAAGAAACAATGCATGCTTGGAAACAATAAAAAATCCTCAAGAGGAAAGGACCGGTTTTGACCTCTATATCTCGAAGTGGAGGTGAGAAGATCTGAACATAGAACCGAATACACCCTAATCACCAGGAAATTGTTGAATTGGTAATTCAAGCATTAGTGCAAGCTATTGCTAATCTCTATAGTCACAGAGAAGTACCCTATACAATGCATACACTTCTACACAGCAGTAATGAAGAGCTTGATGACTGATATTGGTTCGTAAGCAAACTGCTTTGCCATTCAGCTTAGTGAAAACAACTTAATCAAGCAATCAAGCAGAGATAAGGCGAGAAGCATTACCTAGCATTAATCCTAAAAGTGGAAGGTAATGGCTTCCGGAGCATACTCATGAAGTCATCCCACTCTTCCTCAGGAATAATTTTTTGCTCCTGCAAGCCGAATACGTGTGCCAAGTTCAACAGATTACCAGTGATCCCCATCCAAAGTTTCTACCAAATTCTATACCCAACTTGAAAAGCTTAAAACCTATAAAAAAGCACAAAAAGCTAAGGAACCTGACTAAGCAGAGCTTATAACATTCTAAATTGTAGTAGACTCATATAGCTGCGACTAACAATCTGACTGAAGCTTAAATGGACAGATCAACAAATTGCCATAGCTATCTCAAGAGCGAGCCCTCAGTCCCCAACCAAAACAAGCGCATAGACAACTCCCAGAGGTATCCTACCACCATCTGACTACCATCAAAAGCTCGAAACGCACCGAATCACTAAATCATGATAGGAAGCAGGGCATGATCTGAAGCAAGCTGCAGTACCTTGTAGTACTCCTCGAAGGCCGGGTTCTCGGTGGCGAAGGGCTGCCACGAGGGGTTCCCCTCGCGCCCCTCGCCTCCTTCGCCGGCGGGAGGGCGCTGCGGGTTGTGCTTCCAGACGTTCTCGCGGCCCTGCTTGAAGTGGCGGCGCTGCGTGCGCCCGCGCTTCCGCCCGCCTCCCATCCCGCCTGCTCCCTCTCGCACCCGCACGCGTGCGCGCTGCCGCTGCCCCTCGTGGCGGCGCGGATGTAAGCGTTGGTGAGTGGTGTGACGCGAGAGAGATGAGCAGAGCTTGCGTCTGGGGTTTTGGAGCGGCGGCGCGGCGGGCGTTGCAGTTGGGGTTCGAGGATGGGGAATTGGGGAGAAGGTAAAGCGGACTCCGAGTCTAGGAGAGTAGCACCAGTTGGGCTCCGAGTGGGCTGGATTGAAACCTGCGGCAGCGTCGATGCGTAACCCACTGTAAGATGGGCTTCAAGGTTGAAAAGCACCTTGTTCTGTGGACCAGGCTCTCTTTCTCTTTAGGAATTTATTATGCTTACACCCATTTTGTTTCGGAAAAAAAAGTCCAAACTCCCTTGAACGCAATCTGATTTACCCTTCTCAACTCAAAAACTAGAGACTCCGACCTCGTGGCGGCCGCGGCGCTGACCTAGGGTCCCTTTGGATCTCTTGCTGAGCACTGTGTCACCTTGCCTGTCAAGGATAGCCAACCAAACAACAGGTTTGGATATAGGGTGAGATTTCCTCGGTGCTTGTGCTGGCAAGATGTTGCTTCGCTACCGCAAGAGAGACAAATCGGCTCGCTTGGCCTGGCAAGCGTCTCGTTGCCTGCGCCAGTGAGGCGAGGCGAGGCAAGGCAAAGAACCAAAGGTACCCAAACACGCCCTTAGATTTCTAGGGTGCAAGCGACTTCAGAGATCATCTTTGCCGTAGGTTTTTTCACCGACACCAAGATTTTTCCTCGTCTTTGGGCTGATTTACTCAGCTGCCAGCCTTGGCAGAGCATCAGCTTTTATCTGTGAGAGAAGAAGTGGATCATGGTGGCAGAATCTTCACGCTCAGGGGCAAGGAGGAAGGATGTCGAGGTGGAGGATCTGCTTCAAAACCTCCATCTGAGTGAGGTGGAGAGAGAGGGTGTGCAGCTGACGAAGGAAGATGGCGGCGGGGAAACTTCTAACGGGAAAGGACTTTAGCGAGTCCTCGATAAACACCATGAGTTCTGCGTGGAATTTGGCTCAGAATTTTTTGTTCCGTCCCATAGGCAAGAATATGTTTGTGATCCAAGTAGTTTTCCTTGGGGACCGGAGGAGGATCAGGGAAGAAGGACCTTGGATTTTCCGAGGGTGCGAGCTGATGATTGAGGAGTGTGATGGATCAACAACCATACCAACAGTTCTCCCTCATAGGGTGCCGGCCTAGGTTCAGATCGAGTCGAAAGGTGGAATGGAAGCTAGGCTATAAGTGATGGAATTTGGGCGGGGGCGCCTGACGGCAAGGTTGTTGCCGGCCATAGGTGGTGGTCAAGGCTGCGGCCTGTTAGGGTTTGGATTTGGCGTTGCCGAAGGTGGAGCTCCAATGGTTGAGGGCTTAAAAGATGTGGGGTTTGGGGGCAGCGGAGGACCGACGATGGCGATGGTTTGGCGGACTACAATGGGTGAGGTGGCATGCGAACGCCGCCGGTCAGGATAGGGTTGGACCCCCTGTGGGCAATGCCGGTTGCGGGGCGAGGATGCCCACTTGGTTAGGAAGGACTGGGGTGGACAGTGAACGGGCGACGTAGTGGCGACATCTGCAGAACATGGAGGTGGAAGAAGGGCTAGGGGCGGAGGACGACGGGAAAAGAAGGCAAGGAGGAGTTGATGAGCCGTTATGGGCTGGAAGCCATCCGCCCAATCTGGCTGCCAATTGCCAGACAGGAGCCCCTTTTGCGTGTGTATTCTACATTATAGTATGCTGAGCAGTTTTTTTATTTATTGAGAAAAAACTAGAATGCTCACCAATGTCAAAAAAAAATTGTATAATGTTCTTGCCTTACAGGCTTACAAGAAACCTGAGGCGGCTACCTTTTTCTATGATCGGGACCGATGAATTGACAATTAATATTAGCCGCCACGTTTTTCTCAAAGGAAAAATATTATTGCTCATGCAGCACCGTACGCACAGAGTTGCTACGTACGTCATTCGGTGATAGAGGGCAGAAGATGCCTCGATACTTTCTTCTTTGAGAGCTACGGCAATGGAAGGATGCATGCACGCACGGAAAAGACCATATACACGTGTGGTCAAATATTCACCACTTGTGATATCAGGGAAGGCGTTGTAAATTGCGAAAAGGAGCGGGTCGTCAGTCCATCCTTTGGCACACGGGCGCCATGCGTTCACAACTACTTGATGTTTATCCTACGTCGTGCACTCAGTCTTTATAGTCTACGTACGTACGGCTAACAACCAGATAACACAACACGCAGCTACCAGGCCAGACAACTTCTATACCATGAAGATGAAGCTCTCGCGCTGCTTCTTCTGCTCGGCCTTCTGGCCATGTGGGCGCTCGCCACCGCCACCGCCGCCGCCGCAGCGAACTTCCCGGCGGCGAGGGGACGGCCTGGCTGCTCAACGAGGTGCGGCAACATCGACGTCCCGTACCCGTACGGCTTAGACCCGCAGTGCGCGATCGACGACCGCTTCGTGCTCTGCACCACCGTGGATCGCACCACCAAGCTGTTCCACGGCGGCTTGGAGGTGATCAAGATCTCCGTACCCGACGGCAAGACCTGGGTTAAGACTTACATCTCTTGGCAGTGCTACAACCCAACCACCAATGTGCTGCTCAACGATAGGGATGGGAATGGGCCGGGTCGACCTATTGGGCAGTTGACCCGGCTCACAAAAGCAAAA
>JAZFNS010003891.1:263-15056 GCA_037127165.1 Alloteropsis angusta | reverse complement strand
ACTATGAGCTAGGTACTAAGAGCTAGATCATTGGAGGAGTTGTCTCTTAGACTACTTAGAGCTATATGCTAGCTCATAGCTTTGAAGGAGGCCTAAGCGCTGGATTGGGACGGCCGATGGTAGATGAATGGTTTTATCGGGCTGAGATTCCGTGACTAAACTATGTCAAGTCACGTGGTAATTCTCTCTTCAGCTCTGCCTCCAGATAGAATTCGCTAGGGGCCCATCAGTCAGTCATGTACTCCCATCTTCTCTCCTTCCTCTTTCTTTCGGCCTTTCGTTGCAGCTGCACGCCTTGTGCTGCTGAAGTGGAGTCCATACAGGGAACCGGACAGACCGGCAGAGGCAGTGCTGCGGCGCTGCACAGTGAGTTATACAAAATAATTAAGGTTCATGTGAAGAAAAATTTAGAAACCTCTGATCATGGATACATCCAAATCCATCTAAATCATCCTGGTGTCTGAACAATCAAAGGCGTATGCAACATAATTGCATTTTACAGAGTCAACAACCCACTTTAGCATGAACAAAAACACAATTGAAGATCGGCCAACATGGCGGCTGCTAGGGCTCATGAAAGCCGACGTCAACTGCTGCCGTTTCTGATCGAGGCCGGGTCTTCCAGCAATGCCGTGCAGCTTGCTTATACTCTGTTCGCAGAAGGGTAGCGGGGAACGAGAAATTGGAACAAGGGGTAGCTTGCTTATGGTCAATTCACGTTTCCTCTCCCTCGTTCTAACGCACGGAGGCGACAGACTCACGCACGCCAACGGCGGCTCATGCTCACTACAGCCATTCTGGGCCAGAAGTCCTGACGTTCGGCTCACGAACACGGTCACTCCTTGGCCCGTTAGGCCCAGCTTCTCCTGATGCTTGAACCGTTGCAACGCCCCTCCTAAATAGCATTGACACCAAGGAGGAGCTCGAGGGCAATCTTGCTTGACAGCTTCTAGATCTTCCCAAGCGGCAAGCTCACGACCAGACACCAACCACCTCTGCAAAATTAAGTTCAGGTACCTGAAACATGGCAATGTCAGGCGGTAGAGAAGGAGACAGTCTCTAAAACAGGAACTGCTAGCTTCAGCTGGGACACATGAAACACCAGATTTACTTGTGACGATGCAGGCAAATCAAGCTTATATGCCGCAGCACCAATCTTGCTGAGAACTTGAAAGGGGCCAGACACCGGTGAGCTCAATGTGCCAAGGAGAACTGGACATATGGCTGTGTAACTTGACATAAACCAAATTTCCCACTTGAAATTGCCTCTCAGAGCGCTTCTTATCAGCTTTCACCATCATTCGATTGGAGCTTGAACCAAATGTTGACGCACCAAATCCTGCATAAGATCTTTATCCTGAAGCTAAGACTGTAAGCCTGAATTGTGACAAGCATCAGACAGGTCAATGCCCAAGGTTCTTGCATCATACCCATAAAGAGACTCAAAAGGAGAACGCCCAATAGACAATGGAAGCGTGAGTTGTACCAGAATTCAGCAAGAGCGATCCAGTGAATCCATTGTCTTGAGCAAAGCATGAACAAAACACCTCAAAAAGGTTAACACGAACTGATTCACCCGCTCTTTTTGACCATCCGTTTGTGGTTGGTAAGAACCCATAGCTAATTCCACTCCAGCCAAGGCAGAAAGCTCCTTCCGAAACAAGATGGTGAAGATTATGTCCCTATCCGTCACAATAGAAACTGGCATCCCATGCAAACGATAAACCTCATTGAGAAAGATCTTTGCAACAGATTGTGCTGAGAATGGGTGGTGCAAAGGAATAAAATGGCTAAACTTTATAAACCTATCTACCACCACCAAGATAGCATTCTTGCCCCCACATAAAGAAAGTCCTTCCACAAAATCCATGGTTATCATCTGCAGGTGTAGGCAAGGGCTGTAGAAGACCAGGGTACTTGCTCTACCAGGTTTGGCCTGTTGGCAAGGTGGACAAGAAGTGACAAATTGGTGTATATCTTTCTTCATCCCAGTCCATGAAAACATCTGCTTGACACGTGTGAGAATCACTGGCACACCAGAATGGCCTCCCACTGCTGAATTGTGCAAGGCAGCTAGCACCTTGTGTTGAAGATCCTTACTAGGCCCCAACCAAAATCCTACTCTTGTATTTGATGACACCATTTGAGGGGAAAATTTGGAGCAGAAGCAGGATCCAGTGTTAATTTGGTTAACAGCTCTTGGGCTTTGGCATCAGACTCATAACTATGCAGGAACTCTTGCAACCACACAGGTGAAGCAGAGGATACAGCCAATACTTGTGAAGCAGGAGTATGATATCTTCTTGATAAAGAAGTCAGACAGACTGTTGTCCGCTCCTTTCTTGTACACTACTTTTGTACTGTAAACCAAGAACCTTGGTGAACACTTTCTGCTGCCAAACAGTGTGAAGTCTTTGCTCATTCAAATGTATCAATGACTTCTGGTCAGAATAAATGACAAATTCACCATGTTAGAGATAATGCCTCCATTGTACAACAGCCAACAAAATTGCCAAATATTCCTTCTCATAGGTTGATAGACCTTGAGTTCTTGGCCCCAAAGGTTTACTGATAAAGGCCAATGGGTGCCCATCCTGAAAAAGTACACCCACTCCAGTAGAACAAGCATCTGTTTCTAAGCGAAATGGATTGGAGAAGTCAAGAATTGCAAGTACTAGAGCTGAACAAATAACTTTCTTAAGTGTCTGAAACGCCACATCATGCTCAGATGTCCACACAAATGTCACTGATTTTTTGAGAAAATTAGTCAATTGTCTGGCAATGACAACATAATAGTGAACAAAACTTCCGTAATATCCTGATAACCCCAAAAAGCTTCTCAACTCTCTGACATTAGAGGGATTGGACCAACTAAGGATTGTTTGAACTTTAGCTGGATCAGTAGAGACACCATGCTCACTAATCACATGACCCAAATAAGAGACGCTATTCTTGGCAAAAGTACACTTGGACAAATTAACCTGACATTGATCCTCTTTTAACAGTTGAAGAACAGCTAGATGCTGAATATGGTATTCAAAGGTTGCACTGTAAATTAAGATGTCCCAAAGAAAAGAAGCACACATCTTCTGAGCAAAGGAGCCATATGAGCTAAAAAGTTCTTATGCTCTACAATAGCACATAGATCACTGGAGAAGAATTATTATTTGGGATTTCCATTTGTTGTCAAGGCTTTCACATCATCAAATGGTTTCCCATTTTGTTGACCACTCAATTCCTGAAAGACAAGAGACAATGATCATAATTTGTATATGCTACAGGAAAGGACTCAGACTCAATAAAGACAAAAGGTCTATACGAGTGCAGTAACAAAATACAGAGTATAGTCATGTAAAAACTATTACTGAAAATGTTGCTCACAACTAAAATACAATCTTGACCTACCTAACTGCATTGTTCTTAAGGTCAAATAGTGTAGAGCAAAACATGTGGCCACTAGCTATTTATTGAGTACTTAAGGGTGGACCTTTGTTAAGAATTTTCCTTATGATAGAAGATTATGATAATAAAAGCAATAGGATACTATCCCATGCAAATAATGGAATTATCAATTTCTTTAATGCTTTATGTTTACTATTATGCTGTTTTCCCTGTCATGTTTTTTGAAGCAGATGACAAGAAAAGGTTAACCTCATTGTAATAGAAAATGAAGCTCATAACATATGCATAGGAAAATGGAAGATTAGGTTCTTTTGCTCATTTAAATCTATTCAATAACCCAAGGGTACAGGTCTCTCCTCAATGACAAGACACTCAGTTCTCCTGCATTGTTAGAGGGGGATAAAAGCCCAAGGGTACAGATATTATTTAGCTTACGTTGACACCAAGTATCAGGGTGCTCCCTCGTTAGCATGCAATCAATTTGTTTGGATAGTGTGAACTCATAGGCTCCTTCCAGCTGCCTCGTAACTTCCATAACAACTTGGCTAAATGTCACATCGCCTGAGGAAATGAAAATGTAAAGAATTGCTATAACAAGAGATCACAGATGGGTTCAGTCAGAAATTATATATTCTTTAATGCAATAGTAAGTATTCTTCCATTCTCGAGGAACAATCCTGCCAAGTTTGGAGTAGCGCCTTGCCTATGAAGTCTCTGCATTCTATAGAAGGTGTTGAGCACAAATAGCAATATGTGTCAACTATTGCCTCATCTAGTTCCTAGGGAACAATATTAATGTTTTAGCCATAGTGCAATGCTCCAAGGAAATAATTTTAAGAGAAACTACAGACTAAATGACCCAGATAAATATCAGAGGATATATCTTTTCAGTTTTTGGTTATGATAGCAATAATGCAATTTCGAGGAAAAAATCGCATTACCTCTTCATCATGAGATTTATCAAAAACAAACTTTGCTAGTTTAGGGATGGCTTCTGTATCTGTATCAGACTCAAAGGTGAAACCGTGCCTAGTTAGTCTCTTTCAGGACCTGAACAAATATGTCAAAATTTCAAGTGAGAGTTTTAATTAACCATGTTATCATACAGTGCCACATTAGTGTACAATGGTATCAGGAGGATTAAAATGATCATATACATTCAATTCAAATGGTTGAGGATTAAGGGCGTACCCAGTGCAGAGAGCTCCCGCTCTGTGCGGGGTCTGGGGAAGGGGTTGTCAGTGACAAGCCTTACCCTCGCCTGTGCAATGCGAGGACACCGCGACTCAAAAAATGGTTGAAGATTGAGTGTCATAAATATCCGATAAATACAAGATCAACTGAAATCTAATAATAAGAATTTTGAATCACCCTGTAAATAATTAGATTAAAAAACAGACTGGTGAAACAACCTTCGGAACTAAAAAAGACAGTTCTTGATATTTTGTTTTTCCCCACAAAACTTGACATTCCATTTATTAAATAGTAAATAATGTACTGCATTAACTATTTCCTTAGTACCAGTAATTTTATGATCTTTTTAAATCATCAGGTAGATTCCCTCTTTAAAAAATAGAAAGGAAGATACCGAGACATCCCTTATGAGGGGCTCAAAGCATAGACTCTGCAATTGCGCCCACAACTGTAAAGATTATATGGAATAAAACAAACAATATGCAAGGATTGTATCAGATAATGTCACAGCAACAAGTTTATGTTGATGCCCCTATATGAAAAAAACAATGCACATTGTATTGCACAATATCACAAGGACTAAGTAAGCAGACCTCATTGTTCCTGATGATGAATTTGTGGACCACCAAGAACTCATCACCAGCACCAGAAGATTGGGGGTAACTGTTTCTTTTTTCGAACCGGGGGTAACTGTTTCTTGGAGCAAGCCACCATCAGAAAGCATTCCTTAATGCATGGGGCAAGTTTTTACCCCACTCAGACACATCTAAGCACACCAGTAGAAGGATGGGACTTTGGGCAACTGAATAAAAAAATCATTTACAGGATCCTTGATCACTTAAAAATTGCATCCAATAAATAATTCAATCAGAGCTTCGAAGTGCTACTATGCCACACCACCAATAATCACAAATCTATCATGGAGCAATTACAAAAAAAAGGGCCAAAAATTGATCGACTATACAACACCCGAGGTCTAGGTTTACCTACTGATTAACAGTTTAAAGTTTAAACACTGACCATGAGAAAAAAAAATCAACCACAAGCCTAGCAGCACTGAAAAAGATGGGCCCAATTTGCCAAAGATCATTCACAAAATACATCATGTTGCTGATATCCTCGTTATAAGGCACTCTTGTGTGCAGGGCTGATTGGACCAGGAAACAGTGACAGTGATCCGATTGAGGATAGCAGCAGCAGGTTGCTTTTTTGAAAATGCCCTTATCAAAGAAATGGTGCAAGACGAAGGACAATACTATGAGCTATGGACCTTTCACAAATAAATTATCTACAACAACAACAAAAGGTAATGGGTTGATCACTCTTGATCTTCACATTTTTGATTTGCAAGATGATGTGCTGTGCTATTAACTTGATGATGTATCGACCTCCTTCCCATGATCTTCATTTATTGTTCTTCGCAATCTTTTCAACCATATCTCATAGTCCATTGGGTATGGGGTCCCGCAAAGGCTGTCTACATAATCCGCAAAAGCTTTTAACACTGCTGAGATGTCGCCCAACTTCTGCTGTATAACTCTCCTAGACCATGATGTCTCCCTCCATTCAAGTGCACTTTCAACTGAGTCAAGCTCTGGGCAAACTCCACCACAAGAGAAATATAGAAGGTAAATTAAACTTTCCGCATCAGATGCTGCACATAGCTTGCCTTCCTGGAGCGCAAATGTAGACGAGAAGAACAGATTCATTACAGGTCGATCCCTATCTTCTAGGATAGAATGACCCCATCCAATAAGCACAAAATATGGATGCCTTGAACCATTACTCACACGAATCACATTCTCTGGACGAATATCACCATGACGGATTCCTGCAGATGCTGCTGCAGCAAGAGCAGATAGACAGTCATGGCAACATCTCAGAGCCTCCTCAACACCAAACAATCCGTTCCTAATCAGATTTGAAATGGTTTCACCAACAGGTGAGGTGACAAGGATTGGAGTACTGCACCATGGATGACCACAACTTCCACTTGAGTTAGGCTTCTTACATGGGCCTGGATGAACTACCCGTCCAGAAGATACCATCTGTGGTATATACCTGCTAGAAATGCCCCTTTGCTTCATCAAAGTCAGTACTTTGGTCTGCCTTTGTACCTGGTACCAGGAATTCATATCCTCCCACGCAGGCTCTAGATGAGAAGGACTGGAGCCTACATACAACAAATAGGTTTTGGTAGACTCTTCGACAGGAGTAGAAGTATAAATAGGAGGATCACTGTCTGTCAGAATGTCATTGATCTGAAAATCTTTCTGGCTGTAACCATCATCCATCAATACAACAGATCCTATTTCAAGCTTCAAGATTTCCTGTGGTTTCACATCAAGAGCTGCTTCCTCCTGTACTTCAACAATTTCAGGAGAATGACTTCGCTGTTGATATCGAGATAAACCATTACCACTAGCTTGTCTGTCAACCAAATGTCTTTCTGATCTTCGACTTTGTAGCCGTGAACTATGTTCCGTTGCAAGGTCATTAAGAGAATACTTAGGCTCTCCATAAAATTGGACCATTGAGTGAAATATTGCAATAAGAACTTGAAGAGTTCCAATGTCTCCCCAGTTAGCATTCCCAAGTTTGTTCCATACTCGATCTATGGAAGAAACTGAAATTTTGGCATGTTTCTTTATCCAATCAGCAGCACAGTCATAAACATTGTTCAAATTAAAATCAAGCTTGTTCAGATCGCCTTGGACCTTTACCACTCCTCCAAACTGTGAATCCACAAGAAGCAAGTAAACACAATCTGAATTGCGAAGAACAGTGGATGATCTGCTAAGGCTTCGAGACAGTAGAACACGCAAAGCAAAGAACAGCGCCTCCCCTAAGACAGCAGGAGATGGCTCCTGGTCACCCTGTGCAGAAACCATTCCAATATCAGGTCTCAACAAAGCCAACACAACAATATGATCCCACCGTCCTTGTGAATGCTTCAAATTCTTCAGCAGTACAGCCGTCGCACAAACACCATCGAGTTTTCCACTGCTAATAGCCTTCTCAGCAGGATAAAATTTGGAGCTTGTGCTATGTATACAGGCAACTGAGGAAGGCATTGATTCATCAGGACCCCAGAAAGTTTCCCACAGTCCTTTAATGCCAGCATGAAGGAAATCATCCAAAGCAAGATATGCAGTAGCTTCAAAAACATCTGATGTCGACGCATAAAGAGCATTTGGCATCCGTACCAGCTGCTGAAAAGTAACACCCTCCAGAGCATAATCAAAATTCTGTAATTCAGTAAGGTCGAAAGGAACATCAAAAGCTGGCTTCCTGAATCCACAATCTTCACTGTGACCAGAGAACCAATCCTCCAGGCATGAAGTTAAAATTTCATTGTCCACAAACTTCCGGAGAAAATCTTTGCAAGTTGATGATGAGAAATTAGGTTGTCGGCCTCGTGATGATGTACTAGATTTTTTTGGTGCTGAACCAACTGATATATGGTCAGGTGATTGGTCTGCAAAATGACGTCAAATCCTCGGTAAGTGTAACAGATAAGCACTATGCTAATGAAGATAGGAAATGTAACATGAAACCACACACATGACCAGAAAAACTAAACCTACAAGTTAGCTAACAGAGATTTTACACCATATTTAATTGATACCTACGTGCCAATACCAGCAGAATCTTATATGGACATGGATTTTTTTGGTTTTTTCTATACGTACCCAACAATACAGACCAAGGAAAGAGCATAGAAGATTAAATATGGACACAATATTCAGGACTATTAGGATTGCCCAACCAATCTACTAACGAAAATGACTCAAGTTAAACTGACTTTACCAAAATGATTAGCAGATACCCAATAATTACTGAAACAAGCAAATTAGAGTAGTAACTTATTTTACTCTGGATAAGAGCTGACGTGCACAGAAATTAGCTATTTCTTTGTTTCAGTAATTCTTGGTTACTCCAATAGCTAGTTTCCAAGACGGTTCAAAAACTTTAGCCTAGTAAACAAATTCACTACTCGTGTTTGTTTGTTTCAGTAATTCTCGGTTACTCCAATAGCTAATTTCTATGCACTTCAGCTATTATCCAGAGTGGACTGTTTCAGACCTTTCCTGCATGCCCTATAGACTGACATATCTTAAGATGGCCATGCTAATGGGTGGTTCCATTTCTAGTTTCTCCTCCTAACTTATCTTTGCACCACATACATTCAGCCCTCCAAACCCCATTAATTTTAACTCTAGTGAACTCTTGCCACACCACAGACTTGAGCTTTCTCTTCTTAACATCCACCGCGTCAAACATCAGTATCTGTACCTTGCGATTCCATGAAAGCATTGCCAGTGGCAACCACACCTTGGGCAGAGCTTGCTGGAGTCTCCATGTCCCTCAATCAACTGTAACAGAAAATAAGAGGCCAAGAACAGATCAGTACTATCTAATACAGATCAAGCAACAAGCATACTAGGAGATCAAGCGCACCGGTTAACAGATCAACCAACAAGTGTGCTAGGAGATGAAGGCATCAAGCATACACGTACTTGTACTACAAATCATACAGATCAGCGAAAACAACAAGCTCAATACTCTACTAGTCGCCATACAGATCAACAAACCAATACCCAAATCTACACAAGCTCGATCTGATCTAACGTTCTAGACCGATACTGGTACTAGGAGACTAGATCTACTCATGCCCACAAGCTCAATCTCTACTGGTGTAGCATACCATTCAGGCAATCAAGCGTTCGAGCTCATGGCCACGGGCCTCATACAAGCAGGGAGCGGGGGGGCTCATGGCCTTACCTCTCACAGCTCGAAGTCGAGCAGGGAGCCGGGGAGGGGATGGGCAGACGTGGACCTCGCAGGGGGCAGCCGAGCAGAGAGGCCGGAGGCGGGGTCCCCGCGCAGCGAGCACGATCGGCCGGGCTCCGAGCCGGCGACGGGGACGAACGGACGGGGAGGTGTCGAAGCCGAGCAGGACGGACGGACGGACGGACGGACGGCGACTCCCAAGCGGCCGAGCTGACGCGCTCGGACGCTCGGGGTTCCCGAGCGTCGGCGGCGGCGGCGGCGGCGGCCAGGAGAAGAGAGAGGATAGGGTTCACACTGACTGGGGCAGGGATGGTGGAGGAGGAGCAGTTGTTGTTGAGCCGGCGGAACCGATTGATTGCCCGTTCCTTTCCTGCCAGGCTGCCGGCTCGCTGCCGGCCTCTGTGGACTTTTTTTTCACTTGGGGGGAGGAGCTCGGCTTTTTGGGCGTGCACCGTGCAGGTGCAGTCGAGGAGGTTGAGGCCGGCGCAGTGGTGGACTGGTGGTGCCTGCCCCTGCTCTGCTGGAGCTGCGCTGTGTGTTTTGGGAGTTTGCTCTTTCTCCTCTTCGATGCGGTGGTCTCTACTCTGCCTGTCTGTCTGTTGCCTGCCAAGAAGACATGGATTATTAGCCAAGGCCATTAGCTTTTGTGGCCTACAACTAGATGAATGATGATGGAGGCATGAGGCTTTCTTGTTCTCGTGAGATGATGAGGTGAGGATGGGGACAACCTCAGGCATGGAGCTTATTATTCACTACTACACTCTAAGATACACGACTATCGGATCTTTTGTTGGTAGGAAAATGCTTTTTACAAGACTGTCAGATTTTTTGTTGCTAGGAAAATGCTGCTCTTACAAGACCAACCGCTGGCAATGTCGAAGTTGAAGGCTGCAGCAGAGTTATGAGTTTTCGAAGGGTTGAAATTTAGAGTGATTCTTCTACGTGATGTCAACATAGATTTCATATGGAGTTAAGTTATACGGCAAAATTGAATCCTATTAGTTTGACCGGCTTATCACATAGACCATGCACTCTTCTCATGTCCTCTGTGTAAGGTTTAGATTTTTAGAATGTCATGGTTTTGCTGTGAGATGTACACCTCCACTTTTCTCACTATTGCAGTTGCAGGTTGAAATTCATTTATGGAAGTAGTGGGTAGTGCAATTTGTTGAATGGAGCTGCATGGAGAGGAAACTAGAATAGGAGATCTATCTTTTGACTGGATGCTTGACTGACCTCATTCTCTTTACCTAATTTGGTTGGACTTTCAGGTGATGTTTGTCCCTCCTAGCCTAAGTTTGTGGCCCAAGACAACCAACTAAACCTTAGAGCCATACTTCCTCTTGTCACACATTTAAGTCAATACAGACATGGACATTTTCCTTTAATAAACCAACAAATCAATTGAAAATGTCATCTCCATGATAATATTTATATGACATGATAAGTATATAGAAGACTATACCTCGTAGTAGTTGATAGTTGCTGTAAAGCAGTGCGACTGGCGATGGAATCGATGGAGATGTGTACACCCAACAAAGAGAGAGAGAGCAGCTGTGAAAAAAGCATGCCGTTCCATTTGAAGACACAAGACAGCATGATAGTGCTGGGCGGGGAGGATGGCGCGGCAAAAGACAGGAAGGCACGCGCGATAGTGTAGCATTATTGCTGCGTTGTGTTACATGCTAACGGGAAAAAAAGATACGGGGGCCGAATGCAATGGAAGCACATCAAAGTTGTACTTAGCTGCTGCTAGTTTCAATTCTTCAGTGCTGCTAATGAGTTGCTTTCTATAGCACACAGCTGTTACTCGAGAAAAAGAAAGAGCAGTGGACACTGTACTATGAGCTCTTTTACAGTGTCATATACTACTCCTCAGTAGTATATAGTATAGATGAATGACGATTTAGTACTCCAATACTGTATGATCGATCGAGCAGGGAGCTTAGGTGCTTGTTTAGATCGGTGAGATTGTGAAAAGTTTATGCATTGGACCACGTGCACAAAGAGAAGAAATGAACTAACACGATTTTTAAGGTGAAAACTTTATGCAAACATTATGTATCTAGGGAGTATGTCTTTGGTGATTTGGGCGGCAGACGCCGTGATGGGACCATCGTCATGACCAATCCTTTGAGTGATTGAGAGTTAGTTGCATTCTGCGTGTCACGACATATGCCGTCACCGTCATGAGGACCATGCATCAGGCATGTCCATCATTATTGTTCGCGGTAGCCGCGAGTCATCATGCATTAAAGATTAATGAAAATTAAGTTTTGACAACAACATTTGCACGGTATGTTGGGACAGATAGAGACAGAGATTAAGATTCCTTTGGAGGCCACGCTAGCCAGCCGATACTCCTCTGATCATATAGCTAGAGAGCGGTTAATCCTCAAGCCCCGGCCTGCTTTATTTATTTCTTCTGCATATCAGCACCTGAGAGCTAGCCTTTGATTAATTCCAGACGTACAAACTGCCACGTCTATAGGAAGGATTCCTTTACCAAACACTCAATAAGCATTCTGGCATTGGCAGCAAACATGGCATATTGGCATCCCATTGGTGTGGTCGATCATTGGCTGCTGCCTAAAAATGCAATTAGGACCGAGCAGGAATTGGCTGAAGCCTTTGCTGCAAGGAGGAAGGCCTCAGCTCTTTCATGGCGCTAACGAAATGGATTAGACCCATACCAGGTTTTGGATTAGGTCTCAACCCCTCTCTTCTCCACCTGCTTAATTTTGTATTTTCCCTGATCAAAACTGTATGAAGGTCTAAGCAACTATACTTTCCCTTAGGATTAATAGTGTAGAACTAGAAATGTTTAATCCTTAACTTTGGAGAACTACTACATTTTTCCCTTTTGTGGTTGTAGCAATGTTTTTGTCCCTTCCTGCTGCAGCATGGATCAATGTGGTAACTCAAGTAGCCATGGTAGTTGGATGTTCTTCAGTCCATGTACTTGTGAGATGAATCTAAATTAAACACGGCTGTAGTTTTGAGCATATGGAATCTCACTGGTGTGCATTTGCTGTGTAGAAAGAATATTTAATTATGTCATGTTTTGACATCTGCAGATCCAATTAATATCTTTTTGACTGAAGCAATCTTTAAATCACATTTAGTCGAACTAGTAGCTGCAAATCTCAGCACCTCATTCATAATTCAAAGGTGCTAAAGCAATAAGAAAAATATAAATCATTTTCAGTTCTACAGTTTCTTCCCATGCAATGTGTACGGTGTACCAGCTTCTGAACTTAATTTGATATCTTTTCTCAAGTGTCCATGATATTGATATCAACTAGCAATGCAATTCTGTCCTTCACTAGTTCTAATATCAGCTCACAGTCCATCTATTCGCTAAACACAAGCTATACCGATTGTTGTACTACTAGTAACAGATCAAATATTCAGTAGCTAGGCCACCATCAACAAAGTCCTGATCATCTCTTCCTTTTTACGGCAAACCATAGCAGGTAAGATGCCAACCTGAACTCTCATCGATCGATTCAAGCTGGCCATACAAGATTTGTGAAAAGGGACAAAAGAGAAGGAAGAAACAGCTAAGTAACTATTACATTCAAAACACTGTCACTACAAGCACTTGCAAGCGCACATCGAAGACTTTGGCATTTCGGCTCTTCCATAGCTTCCACAGCAAGACAATGATCGCTGATCACCATGGATTTCAGGCACTGGGGGATCCAGTTCTTTCTGATCAAATACACCTACAAAATACAGTACATCCAACATCTAATGGCTGTCCTGTCAGTAATCAGTACCTTGCTACATAATGCTGAATCAACCAGTCTCAAGCATTACGGGTCAAACTCTACAAGCATTTTCTTCGAAAAACTAGATGGATTATGGATATCCACACTAAGATTCTCCAATTTCTCACAGTGAACAACAGATCCATTCATCTTCTCAAGTACCTTTGGTAAATCTGCAATATTGGCCTCAATCTTTGTTTTGAGGATCTTTAGCTTTTCTAGCAGCTGTTGGTCTTCTTCGGCTGCTGAAGTTTCAGAGACTATTGGAAATTCTGCAATATCCATGGGGTTCAGCAATTATTACGAGAAAATTGTGTAAACATTGCTCTGAAAAATTGTCGAGTTTGGCACTTAGTCATGCAAACTAAGTGAGAATGCCATAAAGGGAGGGGGAGGAGAGACAGACTCACAGACATTTTGTATCATAATGAACTCTAGGGATGCAAGGTTAATTGCCTAATTAATTAAGCTTACGAAAAAATGTGGAAAAGAAACACCTTTCCCAATACCATATCATATCCCTGAACCCAAATAAACTGCTACAAATATTACAACATGTACTGACCAAATTCATAGCCAAGCCAAAACAATTATGTAAAAAATCAAAGACGCAAAGCTTGATTGCTTCACTCCTGCTCCTTGGAATCATGTAACAGTTTGAAAGTAATAGGCTTTAGTACTTATTTTTCAACTAATGGAACAGCTCATATAGCAACTTGTGGTGACACAGATGTAAAATGCGAGGAAAACTAAACCCCTTCCACCTTTTTCTGAAACTAAGAGATACCCCTCATGTACTAGCAAATTGTGGTCACAGCAGATATAAAATGCGAAGAAAATTAAACCCACTGGATTTTTTTCCTGTCGCTCAAAGTCACAGTTTAGGTCAATAGAATGCCTTTCCTTTCCCCCCACAAGTGACCACGCGACGCTGGATGGCCTTGCGTATCCACAATTAATACCCAGAAGTGATCATTTCTTCACATATACCCTGAGAACGAACCCTACTGGACACAAATTACATCACCGCCACACGAGAGGGCGGACCAGTCCCAGACCCTAGCACGAGAGCAAGGCAGGAAGAGAGGGCGTACCCAGGCGGGCGGGCGGGCGGAGCGCGGCGAGGCGGTCGATACCAGTGTCGGCGAGGCGGGTGGCGGTGCCACGGAGGTGCTCGACGATGCGGCGGTCCAGATCGGCTAGCCCCTCCTCCAGCTCCTCCACCTCCCTCCCCAGCTCCAGCTTCTCCGACTCCGCCTCGTCCTCCGCGGCCGCGACGGGCACCGGAGCCTTGCGCTTGCGGTGGTTGGGCGAGGCCCCAGCTTCGCCTGCCGCGAGCGAACCGCCAGCCATGGTGGCCCTGGGTTTGGGGGCGCGCGGCGCCGAGGCGAGGCGAGGCGAGGCGAGGCGAGCAGTGAGCGAGAGGCACCGGGCAGACGAGTGGGGGGAGGAGCGGGTTTCGCGGAGCGGAGGGGGGAGCGCCAGGTTCTCTCCTCCGGAAACCCACCCCTACCATCGGACGGCCTGATTTGACCGATACGTCAAACACACACAAAGATCCGACGGCCATGAAGGAAACCCTCGCTCCCGCGGCCGCCTTTATAAGCAGCAGTGCCTTGAGCAGTGCCTT
>JAZFNS010030203.1:1840-12498 GCA_037127165.1 Alloteropsis angusta | reverse complement strand
ATTCCCAATGTTTGACTCAAACCTTGTCCTAAACGTCAAGTTTTGTGGGATGGAGGGAGTATATAACACTGCACAAAAAGGTCTGTCAGTGTACTACTATTGCCTTTGCCAAGTTTTTATTTCAAGATTTGAGTTCCACTCTTTTCCAAGACACAACATTCTTCAGTTCACAATAGCTAGTTTTCAGAAAAGAAAGAGACAGCTACAGGTGGTCATGTCAAACAGAACTGTAAAATAGCTCAACTAAGACAAATCGGGAATTCTGGATCATGATGAATTCAACAGAAGAACCAAATCAGCTATCATGAACTAGTTGGGGAACATTATTCGAATTTGAACTAAAACCGAGCCACAGGGGTTCAGTTTTCAGGAAAAACAGTATATACTCAGTTCCTGGTGGCCGTGCCACACACATTAGGATTCAGTTCTTGAGTCATGTATGGAAAATTCAGTGAGCAAAACACTAAATACTAAGCATCAGCACCGCACAATGATCCCAAACAATTCAGAATTCACAAAGAAAGGTAAGCTGCTTGACCACGCGAAGAGGAAACAAAGCACCTAAATCATGAGCTTATAGCCATATTTTCTTACTTAAAAATGCCATGACATCTGACAATTGCAACTTGACAACTTTGAATACGAGAAACCAACACTGAATGTTATATTAATGTTTTCAGGAAACAACATGTAGCATACATATTAGGTCCATGCAGCTGAGTCAAGCATTAACCATTGGAACTGAAACATGCCTGACATATTAAACTGAAATATAAAATTCAGATAACATTGATAAGGGCAAGTTTGAAGAGCTAACAAGAATTGATCCTGATGTCTGCTAGCACTCTTCGTACTTAGAGAGCTCAAAAGAGAATAAAACGACTTGATTATAGCACCGGAGGAAGCTAACAGCACTAGCCTCAAGATGATGACATTGTCCATTTTGTAACATACTGCAGTTGAGCAGCACATTAAATATCACAAAGTCCTCGCTAGGGATAACAATGTGCCACGATCTGAAAAGATACAATGCACAAAACTCATTACCAACTGTCCAACTCAGATTTACAACTCGATGAGCTATGTATTAGAGCTAATTCCAAAGGTAGCAAGAGTGGGCTTCAGCTACTGCAGAAAACAACATAGTACTTTTAAAACAGGAAAAATGTCAAGAAGGTATCAGATAATACTAGATGAACAAGTACATTTGCATAGCTATCAGTTCCACAAATGCATAGTCCTTGGCAAGCCCAATTTCAGAACTCAAATTAGATTGAATTTTAAAATGCAGTATATTCAGTTTGCTCCAGTACACACAAAATTACCTTTGCCTCATTATTCACTTATTACTAATAACATTACTACAAATTTTCACTAACCAGAACCAGCTGAATAAGCAATGATATACTGAAATTGCAAGACAATACAACGCGGAATTTTGGAGGTTGTGTTCTCCGGACTAGCAATCGCAGCCGTCCGTGACCGCAGACGCTCCATGCCGTACCAGCTCTCGGGATGTGAAAAAGATGTCTGCCCAGCCCGTGAATTCCATACCCCTGCCAATATACATGAGATATACGTACAAGAATACTCGTACTAACGCCCATCTCGTCTCTCCGCGTCGTCCGCGCGCGGCATTATCCGCTCTGCAGTCTGCACCTCTCCTCACCGCGCACGCCTCGCCTCGCCTCTCCTCTCCTCTCTCTCTCCCTCGCCGTCAGCTCTCTAGCTGCGCCGCCGAGCTCTCTCGCTGCGCCGTCGAGACCCGCATTGGTCTTCTCTCCCTCACGGCCTCCCATCTCGCTGCGCCGCCGAGTACATCTGGATTCAGCAGATGTCGTCGTCTATCTCTCGCCCCCGGCTTGCCGTCTTCTATCTCTCGCCCTCGGCTCTACCTGGCGTCGGCCACACCCGTCTTCCTCCCTTCGCCACAACCAGCCGAGTTCGAAGTGCAGCTCGTGCTTCCCATACTCATTCTCATGACTCCGGTGAGTTTCTCCTCCGCTCCCTCGTTGTAGCCCCGCCATTCTTCCTCGTCTCCGGCGTCTCACCGCTTCCAGATCCGCCGCTCCCTCCAACAGACGCGGTGCAGCTGTGTTTCCTCTTCACTGCAACCGCACATCCTCTCCCATCGTTTTCCTCTGTTTTTTGTTTGGATTTCTAGCTTAGTATGGACGGACATTTTGGGTCCACTCCGCCTATGCCGCGACGGCAACTGGGCCTCCTCCACCTACGCCGTGCTCTCCTCCTCTGAACACGAGGTCAGTCCTCGTCCCGCCGCCCTGACTTGACGATTCATCCTGATTTGACGATTCTATGCTTCATCCCATTACTCTTATGTGTTCGTTGTTTGAGTTCATTTTCTCTTTTGGGATTTGATTTATCAGTTGTTGTCAAGGGAGCTACTGGAAATATGGTGGTATGGAGCTTCAGGTATGGCGACTTTGGTTTCCGGGCCCCTTTCTGTTCCTCAATTTGTTCGTTCAAGTAGGATTGTATATTTCCCGATCTAAATCCACTTGTTTGTTCGGTTATGTTGCTATAGATCTGTCTGATTTATGATATTTGTATTCACTCATGTGAACCATATTTGGATTTGAATGTTTAATTAGGGTTCATTTGTGGTTCAGTTTCTTATATAATTCCCTTCCCCTTGTCAAGTCGTTGCTTAAAGCAGGTTGGGGATAGACTACTGTATGTATTGTGCACGACATGTTGGTGTGACAATTTCATTTGGTTCTATGGTTAACCAAAATATTATTATTGATTTTACTTTGAGATAACAAATTAGACTATGGACTATGCAATGTATACTTTTACTGGAAGAAAATGTGGTAGATTCTTATCTACTACATAGCCTTCCCCTGTGCAGATGGTTATATATATCTTTATCAAATATTTGAATCCATCTATACAAATCTATTTATTTCAAAAAAATTATTAGTTTGTATCTTGAATTGTTCATATCATGTAGATCTGTGCTTGCACATGTGCATGGAACCCTGTAGCATCTCAAAGAGGCATCAAGGGGTTCAACATAGAATCTTGTGTGTGTAATTAGAAACCCAAATTATTAGTCTTATTGACGGACTATATACATAACTTAAAATATAGAATATTTTTGTCCTCCATTTTCAGTTATTAGCAATTGTCTCCTTTGAGTCATAAAACGTATAATTTTGTACTCTGGTTAAACATAGATAATATCAATTAACTATGATACTCTTGACCATTTCCATTTGTTTACAATGATGACTAATTCAATTTACAGTGGTGATGTCACTGTCAATTCATTATTTTTATACTGTAACTAAACATATTTCACATGCACTGTGACTATCTGTCCAGTTTCCTTTTAGTGCAGTCTGATTAGCCTTTTTAAGTCAGTTGACATATGTGTGTGATGCACTTTTAAGTTTATATAATTTGATTTTTTCCCTTTGAGTAATATATGTCAGTAGATGGCTGGATGAAGATGGCCTTTTGGCTTTGCCGTGGACAATGGTAATTTTTTCATCCTTTTCCTTTCTTCCTCTATTGTTTCCATAGAAAATATTTGCTATTCTTCATATTTGCCTATGATTTCCCATATCGTTTGCATCTATGGGTTTCAATACGTACCCAAATAATTAGAACTTGCTTATTTCAACCATTTAATTTTGTGTTAGTTGGGTTTGTACCAGGAATTCTTATAGTTGTACACTTGTTTGTACCATATTCATCATCTATCAATTTGTTTGTTGTTTTATTTTAGTTGTGATTCCCTGCCCCATAGTTGTTCCCTTCTTGTTCATTCTCTGTCGATTTTAACTATTATATACTATTGACAGTCCCAGTACAAATGATTTATAGTACTAGGCTAACTGTCAACTTTTTTAAGTGGTCATATAAGTGTATTTTCTGTCTTCTTGTTCATCTCTTGTTTCTACTTCCCTGAAATTGTTTATTTAGATATACCTATTTCCCTGTTCTGTTAATGGTCTTTTATTTTGCTTGAGATGCCTGATTCCTATATTGCATATTGTAATTCTTTTTCATGAATCTGCTGATGATTTAGAGCTATCTTCTTTTACAATCATGTGATTAATTGTCTGGTTGCATTGCTGGTATTCCTTTGCACTTTATTTCCCCTTTCCTTTTGCCCCTAATCTTTGATTCACTTCTATGAAGCAGGTCTTTTCTCACATTGTCAAGAGTGTCAAAATGATGCCATTTTACGACAATGTCAGTCAACATCTAACGGTTCATTGATGGATTTGAACTATGAATACTTAAATGTATATATACCCCATTACCCCTGGGTTATTAGTCTAAGTAAGGCTTGAACCCATGGCAATTGCCAGGTTTAAATATGTCTTTAACTCTCTTTTGATCATTCAGTCATTCTGTTTGAGCTATCTTATGAGTCCAGTATGAAACTTTGCTAATCGAGTCTGTAAAGGCAGTATGATATTATGTGTAATGTTAATATCTATCTGAAATAAGTAATATTTGAACTCTTGTCTCCTTAGGAAAACCATTCAGTCAATTTCAATTTGGATCCATATATTTTTTGTTGAGTTCATCAAAATATCCATCATTTAGACTGTCTCCTTGTTAGTACATTTTTGGTTTTGAGTTCATCAGAGTATCTCCTTGTCAGTATCAGTACTATATTCTGCTTATTGATTGTCAGCTGTTTGATCTGTATCTAAGGGTGTACAAATTCGTGTGATGGATGAAGCTGTAGCACTCGAATTTCTTTAGTTTCCAGAATCGGGTGTTTTTTTACCATAATTGTTGTGCTTTTCTAACTGATGCCTAAGTTCTCTAAGATTTCTTGTATCACTTCGGTATATGATGAGTTTGTATTTGTGTAGTATTAATTCAGGAGATGACGAGGGCTTAATTACGCATTCAACATTATGTACTCATGTGTGACTCCACATATTTTACCACATTAAGATGTTGATTGGTTCTCTTGCAAATGCATGTTAACAAATGCCCCAAGAGTATTCACAACTCCTAGTTACATGTTGTCTTGACATATCAAAGGGGATGCTTACTCTGACATAGTGGAATAAACTGTGGAGTTCTATCCTTATGGTTTATCAATGGGATTACATATCAAAAGGATGTTTTTTTTATTTGATAAACTGAGAATATTATATAATGTTACCATTTTGCACCTCTGTAGAGGAAAAATGAAGAGATGCCTATGATGGATTACAACGGTCCTTGTACTACTTAATTCCAAGATCAAACTTTCTTTGAGTTAGGTGGGAAAAAGAGAAGAGAGCATAATCAAGAACCAACATGATGGCCAGTATTGAGAATGACGCTTGTCATAGTACAATAATAGAAATATGTAGCAATTAGTAGAAATATGTAGCACTTAGCAAGTACAAATATGCAGCAAGTTCACTGTGTTGACCATGGCTACTACAGATTCTCTGTTATGGTTGATGTGTACAGCAACGCCCTGTCTCCCCCTCCTGTAGTACCTGTCTCCTGAAGTGCTGATTCGTAGAGCAGCGCTCCCTTCTCCTCACTCTCCTCCAATAGATGCAGTCCTGAACTTTTTTGTTTACGTTATATGTACTACTCATCAACCCGTGTTTCCATGTGGGCTAATGTTTTAAACTTTATTGTATTTAAAAAGTATTTATAAATTAGACTCCTAGAAATAATCAAAATTGATTACATACTACTTTTATTTTTTTCTATACTTCAACATAATACTAATATATATGTGTACTTATCTTTCTGTATTTATGATTTTTAATTAGTAATTACTCTATACACTTTTCCATCCACATTCACATTTATCTCATTTTGTATCGCACTTCAATACATTATTTTGTTCATATCATTTTTTAAAAAACTTGATTCAAATATCAAGACCCAAATAACTTATGTTATAATATCTATTTTTAATTCCTTTGCCATGTAGTATCTTAAATACAGTAAACAAAAAAAATTGTGTGCCTAGTCTTGGAGACAAGTATCCTAGCGGTTGGGCCGCGTCTACCTCGCGTGTAATTTTAATAAACCATGTGCATATTTAATCTTAATGGATTTAAACTAGACCCTGAGCAAATGGGTCCAAGAAAATAAATGATCAGCGCACACCTCATTAGAGCCTTTAGCAAACTTTTTATTATACAATTAAGAAATATTGTTAGGCGACATTTCTTGTTTCATTTGGCAGGGATCAATCCAATGTTCATATCACAATATTGTTCAGGTCCTAATAATTTTCAAACAGCATAGGATTCACAACTAATATTCATGAAGAAACCCGTGAACTGATGATCCAGTTTCTACTTCCTAGCAAATAATAAAAGCGTCGAAATGACACAAAAGCATCTTAGCACTAACTACTTGCTCAGCACAAGTGCTCACCAAAGCACTGAGTGCTAATCTGACCAGTAATCGTACACATCCATGAACACTTTTTGAAAGAAAATACATGAAAATTTCATATACTACTCGGTATATACAACAAATGGTGCGCTATAATATATTGCAATAGTATATACAAGTCTATACATGCATGTTCTCGCACAGCCACAATGTGTTTTTTGTTTTATATGCGTTTCACTACCGTTTATTTTTCGTTGGGATACTTTTTATTGTTGGCCTCGCTAATTTGATATTTTAAATTCAAAATTAATGTGTTTCGCTACCGTTTATTTTTTTTCTAACTGTCGATTTTGCATGCTAAAGATATTCGTTCATAAAAACCATATATTCAGTATTTTAATATATTATAAATTTCTGTAATAATTTTGAAATACCTTTTAAATACACCGAAAGTGTGTAAACCCCCGTGAATATATTTTCTTAACTTCCGTTACAATTAATCAAATAACGATTTTGTCCAATAAATATTGTATTGCCACTATCATTATAAAAAATATGCTAACATAACCCCTATAACTTTTGTGGTGGTTCGGGAACCATTAGTAAATCAAGCAGATGAAATTTGAAAAATAAATCAAGCAAGCAAGAGAACGTTTACTTCAACATGCGTGACACACCAGCGTGTGCCGTTTTTGAAAAAAGAAATGTTGGAACTTATCTCTAGCATCACTGCATTTTTGCTAATAGATATTTCACCAGCATCGCTGCTAACCAAAAGTATGCAAGAACCACCCATATTTTTAGTCTCGGTTCACCAACATCGCTAGACACATTTTATTTTAGTAGCAGGGACACCAACATCATAATAACTACATTCCCTAGTTTAGAAGACGATGGTTGAGATCACTCCTCCAGGTTCTATGAAGGTGCTTGAAGAACTACATCTGCGCCCTTCCTGTATGCATCATCTAGTGCACGTTCAATTGCTATCTTCTTTGCTTTCGCCTCCTCAAGTTTAGCAGTAAGCTCATTGACATTGACATGTGCTGCTGCTAGTTCATTGTGCAGATCCCATATATCGGACAATGTACCTTGCAACAAGAATTGATTGTCAATTTAAGTGATCCTGATGTGAATTCCTATTCACTTGTAGGTTAAATTATCTTTCAAGCTCAAAATAGGTGTCTGAAGTGTTTGCAAACATGAGTGGTCAAGAATTATCCATCGTGATTTCTATTTGACTTGCTATATGCACTTGAATTGCACGAAAGCAAACACTATGGGCAATTGGAAAATTTAAAAATAGCACTTGAATTGCACGAAAGCAAACACGATGGGCAATTGGGAAATTAAAAAAAAGTTACTGCATTCACAAACTTTCTGTAACATAACTGATAGACCAAGAAAGGAATGGTGAAAATAAAGCGTAAAATACAAACAGGACTGCAAATGCTGATCTTATTCTAGTAAGGTGAAATTGAAGCTAATTCAGATTGTTGTGAACTATATCTGAGCCACATGGATTCAGTGCTAATTTAGATTGTTGTGAACTATATCTGAGCCACATGGATTCAGTGTTCAGTAAAAACAGTATGTGCTCAGTTGCTGGTGGCCGCGTCACACACATTAGGATCCAGTTATTTGGTTCATGTTTTGAAAATTCAGTGAGCAAACACACTAAACACTAAACATCAGCACTGCTTACCCACACGAAGAGGAAACAAAAGCACATGGATCATGAGGTTATAACCATATTTCCTTATTTCTAAATGCAATTGTATCTGACAAAAGTAATTCTATTCCTTTGAAATAAATATAACCCGTGAGTCTATGATTTTTAAACGTAATCCTACTAGATGCTCTGAATATGTGAGATTTCATCACCAACAATATACTAGATGACCTGATAATGTTGAAGAGCAGCTACTTGACCCTAAAAAGATTGACAATCAGATGAAACAAGAGACATTCACCTGATCCTTCACCTGATCCTGCTTCTCCTTCACCTTCCCCTTCTCGTTGTCCATGTCCTTCTCCTTCCCCATCTCCACTCCCTTTACTTTCCCCTTCTCCTTTCCCTTCTCAGCTGGCATCCACATCTCTTCTTCACTGCCTGAGCTCAACAGCTCGATGAGGATGCAGCGGCTGCTTGAGGGTTCGCCGCAGCACCTCCCGCATCTGCAATCGTCGTCACTGTATGCCGACGAGAGATCCACCAAAAGTTGTGAACGCGAGCAGCTAGCCGACACGGGAGAGAAATCTGAGGTCAGGAGGAAGCAAATGCTGGGTCGAGTCCGCTGGCGATACAGACACGGGCCTCCGGCCGGCGATACAGACAGGGCTCGCCGGCACCGTCTCTGCGCGAGATCCACGCCGGCAACGTCAACGGCGGCGGCGCCGGCAACTGGTCTGAGCGAGAGAGGCAAGCTGGCAACCGGCGTAGTTGAGCGAGAAAACGACGCTCGCCGGCGGCGGCGGCGGCGGCGTAGTTGAGCGAGAAAGTCGTCGCCGGCGTAACCGGCGAGAGGTACAGGGCGACGGCGGCGTCGAGATGTAAAAGGACGCGAATAAAATAGGGCGGCCAAAAAATCAAGCGGGAATACGGGTGCCTGGAAAAATAGAATACGACGGAGAATACGTGTGAGAGAAACCGGTGCACCAATCTCAAAGCAGCCAGGTGTATGTCCCAGATTACTAGACCGGAGGGCATATGCCTTGGAATGAGTTTTTCAAGACAATAGATAAGCAAGAGCTTGTGCTGTACCAGGAGTGTAGAAGCTCATGTAGGGCAAGGCGCTAAAGTAGCCCCTGGGCTCATCAACCTTCCTCACGCGCCCTGTCTTGAGCTCAATCATGAATAATCCAACACCTGTTCTGATGAAGATGACACCCACACCCTCTGCGAATACAACCACATGTGCTTCCTCACTGGGATTCGCNCATGGGAATCATTGTCTTCAACTCGATGACCCTGTCTAGTACCCATTCTGCAGCTCCCTCTGAATGCACCTTCCTCGACCACAGATGAAGGNCTATAATCCACAATGCCGGCATGCCCCAGAGAACCATCCGCCATCGTCATGAGGGCAACCCAACCACGGTATATTGCTTGTGGTGGGGGCTTATCCAAAGATAAGCAGTTGTTGCGCCCCCGGAACGGGGAAGTCGGGGATCGACGTGGCGGAGGCGAAGCGTGCGGCGGGGTCCCCGTCGAGGGCTTGGAGCATTTTCCTGTGCAGGAGGCCGAGGATGGGAGGGGCCCCGTGGTAGGCGCGGTAGCGGCGGAGGAAGCCGGGGTCGCAGAGGACGCGGAGCCATGGCTTGCAGACGAGGGCAGCGCGGAAGAGGTGCTCCGGCTCGTCCGGCGGGAGGTGGAGGAGGATCTCGGCGATGACGTCGTCGATCAACCCCGCCGGCGACGGTGGCAGCGGCGGCGGCGTCATGGTGACCTCGTGATTGCGGGGCGGCGGCGAATGCGTGGGTTTGGGGGCATATTTAATTCTTTGCCACTATAGCGGAGGGCACTCTTTCAATTGTCATCCTAAGAAATCTATCTACATATAATGAGCCACTTTTGCGGACGTGGCACGCCAGGTTGTCGCTCCACGCTGGATCGGACACGTGAAATGACCCCCTTGCCCCTTGTCCCTTTCTTCCCCAGGTCGCTCTCATCCAGGTCGCTCCACATTGATGCCCCTGCCATCTTCTATCCCTGAGTCTCGTCGTCTTCTCTNTTGTGTTCTCGCTCGGGGAATCGAATCAAGCCGCGTGCATGTACCTGCGGGAGCCGGAGGGCGTCGAGGAGCGCGATGAGGTCGCCGACGACGTGGAAGACAGTGTAGGAGGACGGTTCCGGCGGCGCGGTGGTGCCGCCGTAGCCCCGGAGGTCCGGCGCGACGCANNNNGTGGCGCCACGAGTACCAGAGCTCCGGGAAGCCGTGCACGAACAGCACCGCGGGCTGCGCGGAGGCGGCGTCCTCCGGGCCGGCCTCCACGACGTGCATCGAGATCCCGTTGGCCTCCACCTGCCGGTGCCTCACCGCCGCCATGGCATCGCCCGTACTGGCCGTACGGCAAGGTCGGTGCCGCCATGCGCGCCTGCACCTACTGCGTGGAGGCCCTAAGCAGCTGCGCGGGCGCCGAGGTGCAGGCGCCCGAACACGTGAAGCGGCTCCTCTGCGACTTGTGCGGGACGGCCGCCGCGCCGTGCGCGGCGGTGCTCAGGGAGGCGTCGCGCTCCGTCGCCACGATGACGTCCTCGTGGCCGCTAGACTTCACCGTGGTGGACATGAACACGGCGGTGCACGAGCTGT
>JAZFNS010022085.1:6191-19426 GCA_037127165.1 Alloteropsis angusta | reverse complement strand
AGAGAGAGAGAGAGAGAGTGAGAGAGGTGGAGAGAGAGAAATGAACCGTGGCTTTTACCTCGTGGGACAGCGCAGCAGGATGTCAGGATGATACACACATTGTCAGTGGAAGCTTGGGGGTCAACGCGCCACTCGTGCGCAGGGATCAGTAGTGCCTGGAGGACTGCACTTGCTGCTCGTCTGCTCGAGTTGCGGCCGGTCTCGCAAGGCGTCACGTCCCGGTCCCGGCCACGATGCATAATATATGGAGCTCGTCGTCGTCTGTCAACTCTCCACAACAACCAGAACCAGGGCCCAGGGGGGCCTGGGGGGCATGCGTATCCGAGCTTCGCCTCATGGTGGTGCCGTGGTGGTGGCCGGACCGGACGGGATCATGTCGTCCCTGCGGTCAACGTTCTCACTCTCCAATCAATCTCCATGCATGCCCAAAAGCAAGCTGGCAGATGGTGCGCGAAACGCGCGACAGTTGGCCGCAACCGCAATACNTGTAGCAGAGGGAGAAGCCAAAAAGTCGCGGCCAAAAAGTCGTGGCTTGGCGTGGTGCGTCCGGAGTGGAGAGGGAGAGGCTGACCGGCCGGCGACCAAAGTGGCCGGAGAACCGAGTGCATGCAGCACAGGAGCACCGACGGTGAGAGGTGGAACGGGACCGGCTCTACTCGAGCGTCCAACACCGGCACCGCCGCCCCTGGAGAAAGGAGGTCAACGTCGACGCAGCGCACAACAGAGCNTGTAGCAGAGGGAGAAGCCAAAAAGTCGCGGCCAAAAAGTCGTGGCTTGGCGTGGTGCGTCCGGACTCCGGAGTGGAGAGGGAGAGGCTGACCGGCCGGCGACCAAAGTGGCCGGAGAACCGAGTGCATGCAGCACAGGAGCACCGACGGTGAGAGGTGGAACGGGACCGGCTCTACTCGAGCGTCCAACACCGGCACCGCCGCCCCTGGAGAAAGGAGGTCAACGTCGACGCAGCGCACAACAGAGCTGCGCTTGTGCGGNTGCGCTTCGTGTCCACGCAGCGTCGGGGAAGCGGGGTTAACGGCCGTCTTGCTCGCAGCGTGGACTTGTGCCCTGTCGTTTTTTTTTTTGATGTCATTCTGAAGGTTAGAAGTTAGAATTTCCTTGCTGTGCTGTTAAACTGGGGGATTGATACTCCATGCATGGAATTGCTTGTCGTCAAAGTGCTATCAACTTTCCAAATGATGACATTATAAACCTGACTACAAACTGCATCTCTAAATACGCTACAACGAAACAGTAGCTCTATCCTTCAGCTTGGCTGAGAAGAATCTTCCGCTTCAAAATATGATCTCTCGTAGTCGATTACTCCCTGTGCGAGTAACAGAATGTCACATATCAGGCCAATTTTAGGCCTACTGCAACGCGATCAGACGGTGAGCATTTGCATGGAATTTATCAAGCACCAATCATTTACCTTTAGAATCAAAATTGCTGCCTCCTTGTTCAAAACCTCGTTATATTCACTGCATGTCAGTGACTGAAAACATAGAAGAAACAATCCAGATCAAAGACCTTGTCTTTTATCTAAAGTTGAGTTCAGCAAAACATGCGTTCAGTCTTACCTGGATACAGTTCGGGCAGCCAGCAGCACTCGTGCAGTTGCATGTGGAAACGAGTTCATAAGCAGCTCGTAGAAGGTCTCCAAAGAGCATTTGTGCCTACATCATTAAACAAAAAGACACAAAAAGGAATGCAAATTTTAGACTCCACTGAATCAGCTAAATTCTTCACATGCCAATCTGGCTCTCTGGTGGTAGCATGAACTCTCATCTTTTTTACAAAATCAGAACGAAATGCTATTTCTCTAGTCTAAGCATAATGATATTTTTCTAAAGTGTACAGCGAGAAATATTTAATACAGCAAGAAGAATTATCAGTGAACAGTGGCAGTAAGAAAGGTTTACCAATGGACAGTAGTTTACAGCAAGAAAGATCCATCTAAACTTCTAAAGTCTAAGCATAATGCATTCTGAGCGAACATCCATCAGTGAACAATTCACCTGTGACGCTATGCCGATACCACCTGGATGTCTATCATATAAAAGAATTCTGTCTGGAATGCCACGAGTTTCATGAGGATTCGCACATTCTGTTCCTAGGTCAGAAGCACTACACATCATATGCCTGCAAAAAATTACGCACAATCAAGACAGTTGAAAGAACCAACAACAACAACAACAACAATAACAACAACAAAGTCTTTCAGTCCCAAGTCCCACTCAAGTTGGTGTAAGCTAGAGTTGAAACCCAATTAAAGTCAATAATCCAGGTTCGGGCATGTGAATAGTTGAAAGAACCAAAAGAGAGAAAAAATCTGATTTCAGTGATAATACTAATCTGTAACGGTTCAGTGCAGGTGCCTGTTGCACATTAGGAAAGTAATATGCAGTAATGCATTTATCAACCTCACATATTCTGGTTTACACAAATCATTTTCCCTCCGAATTAATCTACCCGACATCAATTTTTATTAGATCGACGATTAGTGTATATATGCAGCTAAATAACTTACAGAGGCACTATATTCAGGATTGCATGAGAGGCAGCATGTGAGCCACTTCGAAACTGTAGCTTTCGTTCCTCCACAGTTATCTTTATCGAGTGCGGAATCCGTACCCAAACAGCCTATAGTTGAGCATCATACAAAAAGTGTAAGAATCGAGAATGCCGCATAATATTACTATTTACTAAGATAATCATATAAGAGCCACAGACCTGGGAAAGAAAGGAATATGGGGGTAGGTTAAGCTCGACGCTATCGGATATTTTATTGCTTGATTTAGATATGCGATAAAAACCAAACCATTTAGTAGTCACCGTGCAATCATTTGCTTGAGCAGTTGTCTTCACACGATTAGTTTTAGATGTACTCGTAGGTAGATAAGCCTTCAACATGTATTAGAAGAGTCAAAGTGCAAGTGCTCAAATTATTTGATGAACTAGATAGACAAGAAAATCAAGACAGAAAAGCGAAGTGATAAAACCATTCCACGGAATGAGTCTATTATGCAGAATGTAGATGGAGCAAAAGTTACAAAGCTCTAGATAACATACAAATTCTCCCCCGAGGACATTGATGTCAGTGTAGTCCCGTGTTTTTGTGTAATATTTTAAATCAGCTTTCCTACAGAAAGCAGTTCTCGATGACAGGTCAAGTTCCTCAACCAGGTAATTGACACCCTGATGCATGTAAACAGCACCTTCGTAAACCTGAAATTGAAGAAAATGGAACTTGATGAAGTAAGCTACTAATGCCAAAAGACATACAGTGGCAGTCTACAGTACATGCATATGAGTCCATAACAACAAACAATAATTGTGTTAGTCAATTAAACTTCTTATGGTAATTTGAAAAATCCATCAACTTATTTGTCGGTGTGAGCAGTGGAAAAACATTGAAAGAGCAGATGATCATAGTCAAGGAACAGATAAAGGTACCTGAAAAAAGGCCTTACTTTCCTCAATTTCCTCAAGTAATCGATTATTTAACTTGTTGATCACTTTGTACTTGTCATGCTCAATTGCCCGTATGCTCACTGCTTGTGAAGGACTTTTCTGCAGAAACAATACTTCTTGATATTTAAAAATACAAGTTACATCGTATGATAGAAAATAAAGGATAACAAACCTCAGGTCCAATATAGCTCCACATGCTTGAAGAGAAAGGTCCAGATTGATTGTTGATGATATAACCTTTCTCTTTAAGGGCCGTCATTGCACTGTCGAGACTAGAACCAAAGTAGCACTCATCATATTGCACGCACAAGGGATGTTCATAAGCAGCGCAAGCAAGGTGCTGTCCTAAAACCTGTAAGGAGTTTCAAATTTTGAGATAAAAAGAGAAGAGTTGAGTCCTCAAGGTATGTAACTTACCAATTAGTCAGTAAAATAAACACATATCTATAAACCTTTAGATTATGTGAATCTACATGGCAATGCTCAATCGGCTTGCCAAATAATTTATGTGGCAACTTCATGAAATATTGATCTAAAGGACCCTCGAAGGCAACATAAATGGCTAATGATTGTTTTGCTCTTCTTCCAGATCTTCCGGCTTGCTGCCACAAGCTGCAGTTAAAATTATGTACCTTAGCAGGGTGACAGGATAAACATAGGGCTTCATCAAACACATCATTCTTCACCTACCTGGCAATACTCCCAGGAAACCCAAGATGCAATGTTGCATCAATATGTCCAACATCAATCCCTAGTTCAAGAGCGTTAGTAGCAGCGACACCACGGAGTTTCCCGCCGAAAAGATCTGCCTCAATTTTCCTTCTGTCCTGCAAATGATTTGTTTCTGAGTCAATAATACTTGCATAATAAAATGTACATTCAACGTGTAAAACAAAAAAAAAATCTCGACAAATGTTAAAAGACAACCCAAAGCTGGAATTCACACAGCTGTCTTTAGCAAGTGATCTAAAGCTTTCCCTAAAAGTGAGCACCATAATTTTTTCTCTTCTCAAAGCAAAATGAGGGCTTCATCCATTTATCAACCACAAGTGACAGTTGTATTTCAGCAATATGTATTTTCAGGGAATATTTTTGCCCTTACTAAGAAACATTCGAGCCACAAAACCTTACAGCTCTTGCTGAGCAGCATAGGCAAGAGAACATTACTGACCATCTGTTAGATGTTTAAAACATGGAGCTGCTGACAAGTACAACAAAGATGTAAAAAAATATGGTTATAAAAATCTGTACATGTTGCAAATCAAAAGCAGAATGGCAGAACACATTTGTGAAACATGATAGGACATAACAACCTCTGCAATGTAGCCAGCACGATATACACAGATAGAATCTACCAGTTCTTTTGCACTCTCCTGAAGAATTTCACGCCTGTGGCAACACATGGTAATGGGTCATCCAGAGTAAAAGTCCATGTAGTGGAAAGTTCAACAAAAACAGAAAAGTGGTCCATAGAAGAAAATGTGTTCTTACGTGTAAGCTAGGACAAGCTCGCACAGCTTCCTAGTTTTACAGAATGCAATGCAACGGAGCCCATGTTGAACCATCTCAGCAAATATATATGAAACCTCTACTATTGAGCTAGCAAAGAAAATAAACACTATTAGAGTATTTCCACGAAATAGTAGTTAATATAGGAGGAAATAACTATTCACTGGTGTGGAGAAGTAAACCAAGTACATGTAGTGTTAAACACTTTTGGTATGCAGTTTTGTAATTAAACTTTGCATTTTGGATCCATGTGGACATAGAAAGCACAGTGACCCTAATATTTTGCATTACACTTAATCGGAGTTAGCACAGTTAAAGACACCTCTTTGCATATTACGAGCTTAAACATTTCAACTTTTCACAAAAGAGCAATTATGACACCTCACCAAATAACGGATGCCTTAGTTTTAAACACAGAATTTGTTGCTTACACATAACAAGTTAGTAGTCCAGATTCAGAATGATGGTATCACAGCTAAGTAATGTTTATTTCTGTAAAGACCTCAAATACCATGTTTTCGTATTTCTGAGAATCTCAAGTAACATGGCACATCAACATAGAACATTCTGATCCATGAACCATGTTTTTCTTTTGAGCGAAAATGAAACTCCCTACAATGCTATTAGATATATATAAAAAAAGAAAATAAAAAAGGAGGAACTGTATAATGCCTATGCAGGCCAGCAATCAAGAACAAATGATTATACAAAAAGAATTAATACAAGAAGAATGGGAAGACCCTGATTTGTGCTTTCATTTTGTGCAATTATATAGACTTCATCACTAAACTCTGCTTCCATCCAATGAAAGAGGTGTAATTTGCTCAAATATGAGACAATTCCATTGGTTTCAAATGGTCTGAGCGGAAGTAATAAAGATTTCCATGTAAAGGGACCTGGAAATCCTCGCCTTTTTGTATATGTTTTCTTGAATTTACGCAGGAGAGCGGCGTATCATATCATTAAAAAGACCTTGGCCTATTGTATCATTGGCAAGAACTGCTGCTGAGTATCCCAGTGAAGTTCAAAGCTTACCAGCATCTGGCATTGAATTGGCAATCAAAGAACAAGTGAAATGCTGTCTCTTCCACTCTCTCATTACATAATGCACGATTTCCATGAACCATGCTGTTTTCTAAACACTAACCATATATAAGGAACTTGACCATAGGAGAGATGCCCCTCATGCATTGCCCTTAAGATTGGGGGGAAGGGGGGAAAACTGAACCTTGACTGGCTAGGAGACACGCTAGTCATTTTTCTCATGGAGGTACCCACTTTGCAAGCACCTGGGTGGGCAGCTGGAGGTAAGAGATAACGCTTAATAGAACTTTTAATATACAGTATATTTTTAACCAGGGAAAATGGAACCAAGGAAATTGCGATCTGGCATCAATGATCAGACAATCATACAAATATCATCACCCACGCAACTACCACTCTATAATGCATATATCATCAACATAATAACTATAAATGACAAATGGAGGGTTTATTAAATTTGAACATAGAGTAGTGACCAAAAAAAGGGTACCAGTAAGGCAGTAACATAACTAGAACAAGGAGCATATATCCCTGTACCTTGACCGTCTAGGTACTGAAGTAGCTTTTGAACTTCCTTCTGTCATATATAGCGGGGGATTCCACAAGAGAAAGTACTTGGAACCACAAGGGCTTCCATCATTCTGAATCAACTCAACTTCATCCAAATTAGCTAGTTCCTGCAACAAACATATTTCACTGTGAATGGACATAGAAATTTGCGAAGATAAAAGTGTCCAAGTCATAGATATATCAGCATACATATATTTTTATAAAAGAACTAGATGAGGCTAGTATGTTTACAAAAATTATTAAGGACAACAGATTTCTTTTTGCTAGGTTTAATGTGCCTTTCCCAAATTACGCTAAAGAGAGGGGATAACCTACCATAACATGCTCACAAGGATTTGCTGAGGTTGCTGTACAGAATATGAATGTAGGGTGACTACCATAAACTGCAAATACAAAAACCAAGGGCATCGTAAATTATGTGTAACTGCGTTAGTAGCTCCTAAACTATCATAGAACTGAGTTACACCTCAGAAGTTAGAAATTCTTAAGGAATTGTACTGGAATTTTTAGGACTCTGATATGGATCTTGTGAGTGAAGTCAAGTAATAAATTAATGTAACTCGATAAATAATGCAGTCGAGGACTCCTGATACACGACATAGACGAAGCCTTACGTCAACTAACAAATAAGAGGTTCGGTTCAACTAAGTATACGGACCATTTGAACAAATACGCTTCAATCTTCTAATTATAAGTGCAGTATGGCAGCCAAATGCCCCTTTGTATGAATGTGCTTCATCAATGACAATATACCTGAGTAAATTGTAACAAAAATGATACCTCATTATGGAATGCACTGGAAATGGTGAATATAAAAGCAAAAAGGCACACCTATTCATCTGAAAACTTAAGTGAGCCCTAAATGACAAAACATATGCTTAAAAGAAACTAGACAACAAATAATATCATCGAGAAAACTAAGGGACCAATTACTTGTACCTAAGATTTGATAGAATCCTCTGGAATTGGCCATGATATGGCAAGATTGACACATGCAACATATCCGGGTTGGTAATTAACTGAGAGTAAAAGGTATGTCATTAGATGTGTTGAAACAAAGAATCAACGCAATTCTGTAGCCCTAGAAGCATATAGTTACCAATCGGGCATTATCCCTGATCCACAAACGATCTTCTCTAGGAGTATCACCATCATATATTTTAGCATCAATATCAATATGAAATGCATTCTTCATCTCTACTAAAGTCCTCAACTGATCTTGAGCTAAAGCCTGAAAAACAAAAGGAACATGAGTTTCTGTTGACATTATTGACAATCATTACTAAAATGTAATAATTAGCTCAAAACAATATTGAAATGTAATATATTATGCCTAGACCTTTGTTGGAAATATATACAGAGCACACGCCATCAAGTCTTGAGAGAGAGATTCAAGAACAGGGATGTTGTAACAAAGAGATTTTCCACTTGATGTAGAAGTTGCAACAACAATGTGCCTCCCAGAGATAGAGGATTCTATGGCTTGAGACTGCAACCAAGTAAAAAATCAACATAAAAAAGTTTCACAACTAAATATGCACAAACAATGACACACCATGGAATACCTGGTGGCTGTACAGTCTAGATATTCCAATACTAGTCAGTGCTTCTCTCATAGCTTCTGAAAGATGACAAGGAAGTTCAGTAAATGATGCCTCTCTAGATGGCACCTCTTGGATATGTACAATCTGCATATACAAATTCCAATAATAAAAGGACTGATTTTCTTGGCAGTACATATTCAGAAAGTTGTATAAAGTGCTAACCTGGCCCTCCTTTCCAAGTCCTTGTTTCAGATGTTCAACCATTTCAGCAGGTTCCAAAGGGTGCATATCCTGCATCCCAACGACATAATCAAAAGCTGTTTTCTATGAAAAACAATTCTGACAGGCCAATGTGTATAAGACATGATAAATGTATTTCCTTTTATAAGACATGCTGCCAGTTGGGTGGTGAAACTTAAGATGAAATCAACATGGGCAGATAGAGAGAAAAAAAAAAGAAGAAAAAAAAGAGGTAAGACATACATGACAGGATGTAGCCGCAGATTTGGCCACCCCACTTTTCTTACTCATGCTGCACTTCTCAGCTGTACCATTCTCCGCAGAGGAACGTGTTTCTGGGGAACCATTTCCATTTTCCTTGCATGTTTTTATCCTTTTCCTTGAAGATCCAATTGATGAACTTTGACGCAGTGGTGTATCCTCTGCAGACCACCCAGAATATGGGCCAAATGAGTAAAAATCTTTGGATGCACCATCACACTGTGGGCTGCTGGATGGCATTGCTGAAAGGTCATCCATAATGTCTTGCCAAGCTGAATTAGCCGCAGCTGACACTTCTGGTTGTTTTGGTAGACTGACGCCCTGTTCTTGACTTGGTACACTCACCGAAGGACATTGCTGTGGCGACCTTGTGAAGGGAACGAGAACGACGAATTCCCCGTCGCCAATGGCGAGGCTGTCAACCTCAGCGTCTAGACGCAATTTAGCACCCTTCACCAGCAGAGAGAAAAAGGGAATCATCGTGAGTAAGGTGCAACTTCATACATATAATAACAACTGTACTACTGTAGTGAGACATTGAGGCAACCATCTGTAGTTCTGAACGCAATGAGGTCTGAATGCCATCAAGCGAGACAAAGTCCGGAGAGCTATGTAGGTAGAGTGAGAGAGGCTGCTGCACGGCACCTTGAGGAAGAGGTGGAAGCTGGGGGCGACTTGCGCCGGCGGGAAGGAGCTCCGAAGCGCGGCCTTGAGGTCCCGGACGGAGGCGCCGGGGGCGAGCCTGACGGCCGTGGACCGGGAGTCGAGGGCCCGGACCTGGACCTCCCTGCCCTCCTGCTCCGCGGCCATCCGCGACTGCGGCCAGGAGAGGGAGGATGGTAGGGCTGCGGTTCAAGAGCCGGCGGCCACGCTCGCTCCGGTGGCTGGTTTTGGCGCGCACCGCGCGAGGAGGGGGGGAGGCGGCGGCGGCGGCGGTTGCGCGACCTGGGCCCTCGTCGCGGCCTCGACGCGGGGCGGGACCGCGGGAGCTGCCTGGTTATGGGCCCGTACCGACCCACCTCGGTTCGAGGGAAGCCCAGCCCCAAATCATGGCCCATATCTCCGTGACTTGGATCTCTTAGGCCTGGGCCAACCCGTTGATGGCTCGTAGCCAACCAACAATGATATTTGCCCTCCTAGAATTTTGAATTAGACTAAATATTGAATCATGGATCACTGATTCTTTAATCAATTGCAAGAAAATAGTAACAATAAAGTGCCCTTATGAAATGTTGACCAGTCTATATAAGATGTTGAATCGATTATATGAAAATGCTTAAACGTATTTGCAATGGAAGGTTGGTAGACTATTGGGGGTTAAAGATATGTAAGTTAACCTTTTTCATATCCTTATGTGTGTGTATATCCTTAGTATGGGGAATCATATGCTTTCAATTTCCATCCATTAAATTTCTTGAACAAAAAAGAAGGAATTTGCTCTTGTATAGATTCTAGACGGTGGCAAGCAAAATTACGACAATAGGAAGCGCAAGTGTGTTGATAGCTAGATTGGCAAGTACTATTGTAATCTTTTTTATTTCCTTTTTCTCTTTCTTTGTTTCTTGAACTTTCTTGGGCTTTTGCACTCTCTCGTGCTTGGCGTGTGCTTTTGTAAACTCTTTTTAATATAAATATATATAATTAGTAGGAGGGCAACCGCTTCTGTTTCATGAAAAAAGGATTGGCAAGTACTTGAAAAAATAAAAGCAGTGTTTACTTTATTTTAGGATTTTAAGGCTAGTTAATCAATGACTTTGGGTCCAGCTATCTCTCAAAGCTATCAAGTTTGGTCGAAATCCGCACTGGAATTTGAATTTTTATATTAAAAAATGGTAAAGTAATGCAGGGAAATTTTTTTGAGAAAATAATGCAGGGAATTCAGGGATGCAACGCATGAGTGGCGTGGAGCTCTGCTTCTTGCCGGGCGCGCCAAGTAAGCACCAACTAATTACTGAAAAAACCAAAAAAAAATATACACCGCACCATCAGCATCCAAGTCCAATTTTTGATGCTATCATCATCGAGTCAAAATATGTCTAACGGGCCCACCTTACCGTAATCCTCTCTAGTGCAGTATAAAACTGGCCCGCGCGCCCGGAAACCACTCACTCCATCAGCAGACCACCACTTGCTTCGCGTCCTCGCTTCTCGCTTCCATGGCCGCCGGCGCTGCCAACACGCCGGTTCCTTCGGCTTCGGGCCCAGTCCCCTTCAAGTACGTCGACGACGGTACCGTCCCGGAGCACAGTCCCAAGGAGGAGTTCGGCGACCTCGTGGCCGCGCTGCCGCGCCGGCAGCAGTCCATCATTGAGCTGCGCCTGTACCAGGGCTTCTGGCTGCCGGAGCACTGGGTGCCGGGCACCATCGTGTTCCAGCGCCGCTTCGCCCCGCGCCCCGACGACGTGGTCCTCGCCAGCTACCCCAAGTGCGGCACCACGTGGCTCAAGGCGCTGGCTTTCGCCGCCGCGGCGCGCGGCGCGCACCCGCCCGCCGCCGCCGCGCACCCGCTCCGCCGGCTCAACCCGCACGACTGCATCCCGTTCATCGACGAGATCTTCGCGGGCGGGGAGGAGGCCAAGCTCGACGCGCTCCCGTCGCCGCGCCTCATGAACACGCACCTGCCCTACACGCTGCTCCCGGAGCCGGTGACGGCCGCCGCCGCCGGAGGGTGCCGGGTCGTGTACGTCTGCAGGGACCCCAAGGACATGGTTGTCTCGCTGTGGCACTTCCTCCGGCGCGCCGAGCCGGACCTCTCGTTCGCCGAGACGTTCGACTCCGTCTGCGACGGCGCGGTGGTGGCCGGCCCGGTCTGGGACCACGTCATCTCCTACTGGCGCGCGAGCGTGGCGCGTCCGGACCGGGTGCTCTTCCTCAAGTACGAGGACCTGCTCCGGGACACCGGCGCGGGCGTGCGGCGGCTGGCGGAGTTCATGGGCCGGCCGTTCTCGGCCGCCGAGGAGGCCGACGGCGACGTCGCGGCCGTCGTGGAGCTGTGCAGCTTCGAGAAGATGAAAGGGCTGGAGGTGAACAAGCCCGGCAGCGGCACCGCGGGGAGGTACCGCGCCATGCCGCGCGACGCCTTCTTCCGGAAGGGGGTCGCCGGGGACTGGGCGAACCACATGGCGCCGGAGATGGCGGCGCGGTTGGACGAGATCGTCCGCGAGAAGCTGCGAGGAACAGGGCTCGCCTTCGCGTGATGATCATCTCGAGACGGCGACGTTTTGGAAGCGAATCTTTGCGATTCTGTCGGTATTTTGTGTTCGAATAATTGTGCCATCGTGATCCGGTTTTGAGAATTTTTTCCGTGGTCACATTTCGGGCGAAACGTGGCGACTTGTGTCATTGTAGTATACTGATGCAAATGTGTCTATATATCAGCATATGTGGAATAAAGAATGAATTTGTGTTTCACATGAATCTGATTAGGTTACCACTAGTCCATCAACCCGTGCTTCCGCACGGGCTAATATTTTTAAAGCTATTACATTTAAAAATTAATTAGAAATTAAACTCATAGCTAATAATCAAAATTGTTTACATACTACTCTTTCATATAAATGTGTACTTATATTTTTCCATTAATATTTAATTAATAATTACTCTATACAGTTGTCCATCCATATTCACATTTTTTTTCATTTTGTACCGCACCTCTATACATTTTATTTAGCATAAAAAACAATATTTTCATCATCTGTATATACTTTAATTTATTATTTCTATATTAACAAAGACACATAGGTAATTTAGAATAATATAATAGTTTACTTTTGGACTTTTCTATATGATGCGTATGAAGATAATCATATTGAGATTTAGGTGTTCAGTTTAGTTTATCATAAACATAGATACAGATTTTGAATGACACTTTAAGCTATCCTTTATAGTGATATGCATGAGTAGACATAGCTCGATAATTTAGACATAATTTTATGATTTATTTTATTTTTATAATGATAATGGTGAGTAACTTTTTAAAACTATAACAGACCAATGACTATGTTTATTAGAGATTATATGATTGATGTTTCTTATTTTTTGTGAGAATTTCTAAGATTTATTTTTTTCTATCATATCTCATGAGAACTAATGCGAGTCTCCAATTAAAAATTAAGGTTACATTGTTATTGAATTATTACCTTGATCTATCTCTCGCTTTCTAAATATTCGAACACATACCTATAGATATATACTTATTATTTTTCTTTGATTACGATAGATTTTAGTTAGTAATTATTTTATAATGTTTCATACACATTTACGATCTTTAATTTTTTCACTTTGCATCACATGTATGCGTTTTAGTTTATTTAATAAACTCTAAGTTTGAAATATAATTTTAATGTAAAAATCTATATTCTGGTCACTTTCCTTATATCTTTGTATATTACAATGCGCATCATGTATATACCTCAATCACTATACTGGATACCAATGTGTATGAAATACACGATTGAGAATCTTATATTATTGTATATTTTTTATTAAGGAAATTTGGATTCAAACGTATGATTACCTCATGTTATTTTTATAACGANCATATGTGGATAATATATATGTTAAGTTAAGGGGTTACTTTAAGTTACTTTTATATTTATA
>JAZFNS010021776.1:14196-29443 GCA_037127165.1 Alloteropsis angusta | reverse complement strand
GGTACTTTTACCAACTATACAAGGGCACTAGCCCACTACTTGGTACAGGCAGAGCAGTCACCANGACTTGCTGCTGCAGAGAGTGTGAGATGAGGGCTAAGAGCAGCAGTAGATTAAGCTCAACACATTAGCCCATTACTGCTTGAACACCTGATTTCTATATTTTCAATTTTTAAGTTTTTAATTTGTTGTGCTTGATGAGTGCATGTGCAGATACCTGAAGAAATGGTAAAAAATGTGGTTGATGTTCTTGTAAAAGTTGTAGACTCTGAAAGTTCAACATTAGCATCCGTTGCAATGGAATCTCTTGGTCATATTGGTCTGCGTTGTGCATTGCCTTCCATCAATCAAAGCTCTTCTACAGGTTAAAGTAGCTATTTGAATCTCTACTGCATATGAGCTGTGCTATTCACCATCTTTGACATTATTGATTTGAATTATTTTTGCCTGCAGGTACACTATTAAGCATTCTGCATGAGAGGCTGACTAAGCTCCTTTCTGAAAATGATACTAAGGCTATACAGAAAATTTTGGTGTCATTGGGGCACATATCTTGGAACGAGATGTCCATTTCCCACCTGAATAATGCTTTGGACTTGATTTTTAGTCTTTCACGTTCTAAGGTAGTGGCACAAAACATGAACTTTTCAGCTAACACAATACTATTATTTGAAATATATTTAAATTATACCTGTACAGGTTGAAGATGTGCTTTTTGCTGCTGGGGAGGCTCTATCTTTCATATGGGGAGAAGTTCCTGTGACAGCAGATGTGATACTGGGGACAAATTTTGTTTCCCTTTCACAGGCCACAAACTACCTTACTGGTGATGCACTTCTAGTCTCGAGTAATTCCTATGAAAGAAGTGGTTCTGAAGAAGCACGCACATTGGCTCGAGAAGAAATTATTAAAAAGTTGTTCGAGACACTAATTTATAGCAGTAGAAAAGAAGAACGTTGTGCAGGTACCGTCTGGTTGGTCTCACTGACAATGTATTGTGGTCGACATCCAAAGATCCTAGAATTACTTCCACAAATCCAGGTTTGTCAGTCAAGAATTAGATACATAGATTATTGCAGAGTTCGTTTTTTTGCATAATCTGTAGATCGTCATATCGTGGTCGTGGTGATTGACCTGTACAATGTTTCAGTGACAATAATCTACAATGAATTGGCATGAAAGCTAACTTTACTATATACTAATCTAGAATGACTCGCTTGGAAGCTAACTTTTTAAATTACATTAGACATGTCCTTGCTAGCCCACTTAAAACCTGCACTGGCATTTGATTTAATTTGTAAGTTCTAACTAGGGTTTAAATGTCGATATTCCTGAGTTAAAAAATTGCACTGTAGTGTGGTGCCCAAAAATCATCTTGTGATTGAAGTAAGCTGAACTGCTTATACATATACTGGTGAAATACTGAAATTTATCTCTTCTCTTCAGCTAGCACAATTCTTGCTTAGGGGTGACACTCTTATTTTTTATTGCTTTCTTCCCACCCACCAGAGCTATTCCACTTTGTTGACAAATGTAGATGTCATTTCTTTCACAGGAAGCCCTTTCTCATCTTCTTGGTGATCCAAATGAGCTTACTCAGGATTTGGCATCCCAAGGCATGAGCATTGTGTATGAGCTTGGTGATGCATCTATGAAAGAGCAGCTTGTTCATGCTCTTGTGAACACACTGACCGGCGCCGCAAGAAAGAAAAAAGCCATTAAGGTGCATTGTTTTCTTGATTTATATTTTATCCCTAGGTAATTTGATTTACTCCATGGTATTTATGTTTTAATGTGCTGCATTAGTTGATGGAGGACTCCGAGGTCTTTCAAGAAGGCACAATTGGCAATAATCCTACTGGAGGGAAACTTAGCACCTACAAGGAGCTGTGCAGTCTTGCCAATGAGATGGGGCAACCTGACCTTATATACAAATTCATGGATCTAGCTAATTATCAGGCCGCTCTCAATTCCAAGAGGGGCGCTGCTTTTGGATTTTCCAAGATAGCCAAACAAGCTGGCGAGGCACTTCAACCTTATCTGAATTCCTTAATTCCTAGACTTGTCCGTTACCAGTACGATCCTGACAAAAACATCCAGGTATCAAAGTGTTCACTCCCATTACCGTGTCTGCCATCTTCTATATTTTTTTTCTATTGGGCCAAAATTTAATTGCTTTGTTGAATAACATGCTCCTAAATATAATCAAGAAACCTCATAATAGAAGGTACTAAGGAAGTATAATGTGCCAAACAGCTCAACTAGTTAAGCTTAACTTGTCCATTTAGTATTTAAGTTATCCATGTTCAAATAATGGTTTGTAAGACACTTCAATAAGTTTGAGCTTTATAGTTCAACAACTTTATTGCAGCATTGTGTTAGTTATGTTATACTGCTCTATACTTTTCTATCCTGTAATAAGATTGTGGATAATATTAGCTCAAGTTTTTCCAGTTGTTGAGAAACCTTCTATTAAATTTAGTTAAATACTGCATGTGTTTCGCGTATAACTCATTAAGATCAGCTGTCTACCAGAATGATAGTTTTCTAGTAATCAGTGCACTCCCTTGCACGATCGTGCAAGTAGTACTTAATTAAAACATGGCCTTGTAACTTGGATTCAGAAAAATTGACCAAACATAAATTGATAAATACCTCTCAGCAGTAATTACCATTACATTTCTGTTGAAATCCAAATATTTGTAAATCACTACAATAATTTTTATCTTATTATGCCATTTTAATAAGCTCATAGGGCTTATCCTCTGAGCTGACAGTTCTGGTTGCACTTCTTAGGATTCAATGGCACACATCTGGAAGTTAATTGTCTCTGATCCGAAGAAAGCAATAGATGAACATTACGATGTCATAGTAGAGGATTTGTTGGTTCAATCTGGATCAAGGCTTTGGCGCTCACGCGAAGCATCCTGTCTTGCACTTGCAGACATCATCCAAGGTCGAAGATATAGTCAGGTAAACGATCATTCATTCTCGGTGTTATGGAAATTTTGGTTAGTTCACTATTTCCTCTGACACAACTTAATATATTAAAGTGTTTGTATGAATCTAGCTTTAAATTTCCTTTCCGAACAAATTATAACTCAGTTTTTTCTTTATTTCTCTTAAGGTTTCTAAGCATTTGAGAAAAATATGGACAACCGCCTTTCGCGCAATGGATGACATCAAGGAAACTGTGCGGAATGCTGGTGACAGTTTGTGCCGAGCTGTGAGCTCGTTGACAGTCAGGCTCTGTGATGTGTCACTAACTTCTACTTCTGATGCAAATGAGACAATGAACATTGTGCTGCCATACTTACTTTCTGAAGGCATACTCAGTAAAGTTTCAAGTGTTCAAAAAGCTTCGATTAGCTTGGTGATGAAGCTTGCTAAGGTTATTGATTATAAAACTTAAGCAAGTTTAGCTGCATATCTGCCATAATGAGTTGTATTCTTTTGTTGAGGGAAGTACAGTAGGGGAATACCCTACTGTGGTCTATTTCAAATACATGTATGAATATAAAGGAGTAGCGAAAAAGATACTGAAGTATCCTGGAGCGCTAACTACAATGTAGCAAACAGAGGGAGAGGAAGAGAGGGTATAAATTGATACATAAGGAGTTATGTTTTGAAAGAGATGCAGTATTTAACTAAATTTGTTGATAGTTCTCTATATTTCTGTTTTAACTTTAACATATCGAGTGAACAATAGATCATAGCACTTCCTAGTCAAACATAGGTTCTTCAAGGTGGTGTTAAGAGAACTTCGTATTACCTCTAGTTTCTATAGCAATTACTCCATCCGGTCGGAAATATATGGTGTTTCCGACCAGAGAATTGAGCTGTTTTTCAGGCAAAAACTGCATGTCTGAACGTCATTTATTTGCGAAAGGAGGTAGTATGTTTTTTCGACCCAAACTTAAATAAATTTTAATTTCTCCAGCTATTTCTTCGATATCCTAATATAGCTTTTGCCTTATTATACCGAAATTATTTAAACATAAAACTAGGATTATCAGTTTTATGTGGTTGGCACTTGGCGTAATGCCTCAAATGTGAAGGAACAGAGAACCCTAATGAAATTTATTAAGCAACATTGTTAAAGGAAAGAAAGAACAAAGGTTCTTTTTGCTACAGCCTACAGGTCAAATTAAATTGCTGCTTTGGTTATGCATAGACTACATCCAACTGTTAGTTCCTATGTTTATGTAGCTACCATCACCAAATTAACTAAAAAAAGAAGATAGCTTATGACTTCTTAATGTCTTTAGGGTGCTGGTCCTGCTCTTCGGCCTCATCTGCCAGAACTTGTTAGTTGTATGCTTGAATGTTTGTCAAGTCTGGAGGATCAAAGGTTGAATTACGTCGAGGTATGCTAATTTTGTTTCCCTCTTATAAGGAATGGTGGTGGGGATATTGCAAGTATATATCTAACAGATGGAATACTTTAACTCACTCCTGTATATGGATCAAGATGCATGCAGGGAATGCTGGCATCAAAACAGATAAGCTAGAAAGCTTGCGTATAGCTGTGGCTAAAGACTCTCCAATGTGGGAAACTCTTGATATATGTATAAAAGTTGTTGACAAGAATTCACTTGATCTATTGGTTCCTCGCCTGGCCCAAATGGTTAGATCAGCTGTTGGTTTAAATACAAGGTTATGATTGCTCATACTAAATCTTATTCATGATAGCATCAAATGCTGCATTTCTCACTACTTCAGTCATATGGTTTCATTCGTTTTCTCTCTGATTTCAGAGTTGGTGTTGCTAGCTTTATCACCTTGTTGGTACAGAAGGTCATGATTGACATAAAACCATTCACAACATCGTTACTGAAGTTACTTTCTAGTGCTGTTTTGGAGGAGAGGAGTTCAGCAGCAAAAAGGGCCTTTGCATCCTCTTGTGCTACTGTTTTGAAATATGCCAGTCCCTCCCAGGCTCAGAAGCTTATTGAAGATACTACCTCTCTGCATTCCGGTGGGAAAAATGATCAGTTATCTGGTGCAATTCTTATTAAAGCCTTCTTGAGTAATGCTGCAGATATTCTTGGTGGATATAATGCTGTAGTTATCCCCGTAATTTTTGTGTCAAGGTATGTGAAGGACACATTTATTAACCTCACATTTTTCTTGACTTCTATTATTAATATTTCAGATATTTATAATTCTTGTTAAGTTTATTGTTGTAGAAATACAAAAACCTTTCCTTGTATAAACAAAAGTTCTTTTCAGATTTGATGATGACAAAGACACCAGTGCCTTATATGAAGAACTTTGGGAGGATATTCCTAGTAGTGAAAGAGTAACCCTAACACTGTATTTACCAGAAACTGTATCTCTTTTGTGTGACTGCATGTCATCATCATCATGGGCTGGTAAAAGAAAGGTACAGTCTCTGTTCCATAATTTTCTGTATATACATATCAGATTAGTAACCGTTAAATGCCCTGTATTTTGTAATGTTCTCATTGCCCAGCATTATCCCTGCAGTCAGCCAAGGCTACAAAGAAGCTATGTGATGTTCTTGGAGAATCCCTTTCGGCACACCACCATAATATTCTCTACTCACTTTTGAAAGAGTTGCCAGGTCGATTCTGGGAGGTAACTCATCTACCTGTCATTTGTTCATGGAATGATAACTGGGTGGTCCGCTTAATCGCTTGCACATTTTTCTTGGTATCTTTATCAATGTCTTGGTACATTCATTTTGTATACTTATTTTTTTCAACAGGGAAAATATGCTATTCTGGATGCGCTGGCTTCATTGTGTTCTTGTTGTCATGCTGCTATAACAGCAGAAGACTCCACCTTGCCAAGTGTTATACTCGATGCTGTTTGTGCTGCATGCAGTAAGAAATCAAAATTGTACCGTGAAGCAGCTTTTTCGTGTTTGCAAAAAGTAATTTCCTTCAATCCTCGTCTAATTATTGGACCCTTACTTTTTGAGTTTTTTTTACCAACCTTTTTTTTAGTGGACAGCATTTCCTTTAATAGAATAGAATGACTTTTAGCTGTTACGGAACATCATGCTAAATGTTTATTAGCTTTTTCTTGAAAGTTGCAACTTAATCATGTTGAAAGTATTTCAAGCATACTCAATAGGCGGAAAAATTGTGAAAATGTGAAGTACCTTCGCTCAAAGCATCCTAGGGAGACATGTGATGTATTCTTATGGTTAACCATGCTATATGGGAATTTTCCATTCTTTTAACATGTTTAGATAGTATATATATACATGAACAAATGAATGCCATAAGGTGTTACATCCTCTTACCGTGCAATTTTAAGAGCACGGGTTTTGCTATGAGATGGCTTTAGGCAACTCTTAGAGAATTTTAGAACTGGTACCATGTACTTAAGGTTTAACTTATTTTTTTTCAGGTGATTACAGCATTCAGAGATCCAGGATTTTTCAATAGTATTTTTCCCATGTTATACAAGGTTTCTAACCAATCTGTCATTTGTAAGACAAAGGGTTCATCTTCAATTACTTCATCTGCTGGTGCTGGTCAGTTGTCATTTTGAGTTCCTTAATGCCTTCAGCTAATGACTATGCTTAAATTAAACTTCTCGTAATCATGCAAGAACATCTCCTCCATCTGATTATCTCTATCACAATTATGGAAGGCAACACAATTTTGTGTCTTGAGGACCTTTTCCAGAGTAGCTTGATAAGGCACCTCCATAATAATACATTGATATTTGATACACTCCATGTAGCAAGACTTCATTTACAAAGAGAGACGTAGGATTTAAATGCATGTCGTGGATAACTACTCTAGTTGGTAAATTTTACTTAGTATCACTGATTCAATTGTCTCAACTTATACTGAAATATGTAGTTCTATTTATCTTAATAAATTGGGAAGTTGCCGGCGCATAGATGATAGAACCGCAACATTTAGTTTTATAGATAATTCTATGCTAAATTTATATTATAGTATGTATGCAACTATACTATATAGTCTATCTCAGCTATTTCTCCAAATACTTCTTTCTTTCTTTTTTTCTCAAACGTGCTGCGTCACTGCATTAAGAAGAAGAATAGAGTTTGGTTTACATTGCCCTAGCAGTTTTGGGCTCCAAATACTTCTTTCACTCTTTTCGCTTATGGCTTCTTTTCTACAGAGCAAGATGAAACCGAAGGCACCTCTGTTTCTCTAGATAAAGTGCTCAGTTGTGCTGCTTCTTGCATCAGTGTTGCTTTTCCACAGGATATTATCAGTCAAAAAGAAAATGTTTTAGAAGTAATATTGAATTCTCTCTCACCTGAGGAGAGTTGGCAGGGTATGATTTTCTGTGTGAGATCTGTAATGTATTCTAGACAACACTGAATAAGATTTTTTTTATGCTTGGAAATTGAGATTTCAATGCTTATATTTTTTCCCATGAGCAGTTAAATTGTCGTCCTTCTCTTGTGTCAAAGAGTTGTGCCACAAGTTTAAGAGTTCTGATGAGGGTGACACATGGCCTCAAGACACAGCTGACATGGTTCAGGAGGTATATCCTATAGTTTGTGTGGCTTTATATTCAATTTAAACATTTGCCATCCTTTTTCCATTCTCCTGAAAAACCTTTTTATCTATTTATTTTGCAGCTATTTCATTTGGTGTCGGCGAAAGTAGTGGATTCGATACGCTTAGTTAAGATTGCTCAGGTGATTTTCTATATATCTAGCCTAACTAGCTGATGTAATATATTTTTTCGTATCATTTCTACTAGAAGATAACATATTGTCCTCCTGCTAATGAATAACTGACATTGGCTTTAAAGTTTAAATATATTAGGTCTACGACCTGTATCTTTTATAGAATGAATGCATGGTTAAGCAGCATTTACTCTTGTTGTAACACTGTCTATGCTTGCCTTTGGCTATTAATGATGAGAACAGTCATGATGTCATTTTCACTCAGTGAGACTGCCGTGGCCTTTTGTAGCTCCAAAGCACCAGTATTGGCGAAGTTTTGTGAAATTTACTAGTCATGGGTCAAACAAGCATGCCGAAGTCAATTATTAGCAAAACCTATAGGCACTTTACATGAGATTATTATCACAGATAATTCACTCAGGTGACTTGTGGGATCCACTTTGTTTATTTAAGATTAAAATAACTGTTGTATTGCTCTGCCACCTTTTCTTTTACTCCTTCCATGGTTCTTAATTACACACACCTGTTGTGTAGCAAATCATGGAGTCGAAGTTAGTGTCATATTGAAGGATCACCAATATGCTGGTACCTGTTCTCTATTCGCAATAATGGCCAAAAAACAGTGTTTTTGTTCCCAAGATACTCATATCATTGATTCACATATGAGAAAGGTGCAAATCCTGCCTAGGAATGCCATGAATAGTCCATAATATCAGGCTACATCCATATAGTGGTAAAATAGAACTATTACCATGTCTTAAACCGGTGGTTTCTGGAAATCCTGTTTAGTTTGTGATTAGCTGTTAGCCCCAGAGACAACCTTATTTCTCACGAATTGTTGCCTCTCATCTTTGCAGGTTCATACTGCTGCTTCAGAGTGCCTTCTTGAGTTGACCAAACTCTATAGAGACTTTCCTTTGACAGACAGAACAGAGGCCAAGTTTGAGGCTGAACTTGCTGAGCTATGCGAGTCTGAAAAAAGTGAACAAGCAAAGGCATTGTTGAAGGAATGCCTGGCCATCCTTAAAACTCTCCCTGGAGTGACTATGACGACTGATTGAACCCAGCTGCGAAACATGTAAATCTATACAAATACTGCCGACGAAATGATCCTCCTGAATTCTCTGAGGATTGTAAATTCATTCTTATATGCAAATATAGTACAGAAAACGGCAAGTTCTCCCTCCCTTTTATGTCGAGCGCAGCACAGGAAAAGCCACATGACTTTTATTGATTTGCTCATGTGTTACTTGGCTCATCCGTGGTATTATGTTATATGTCGGAAACATGAACTTGTCCGGCAGTACCGCAGTAGGCAACTTTTGCTTCCACATTTCTCATTTTTGTTCATCCAATATGGAAGAACGATAAGCTAACAAAGATCAGATTCTCGTGAACTTTTTATTTCCATGGGCACACAATAAGGTCCAGATTACATATGGAAAACTATTTTTTTTTTGAACCAAGGAAAACTATTAATACTGTCCTAAATTTATTATGGTTTATCTATACATAAAGTTAATTTCTGCAGATAAAAAGTAGTTCTTTGTTGGCTGTGCGGTCCATTGAATTCCATGTCATTTGTTATAACATAGACTCTACAACAAAGATCTTGCCGAATGCCGATCAGTGTCTTGGCATGTTGTGTATTGTTTTTTTAGGGGGGCTAACATCACAAATGGTGCTGACGATTATTTAGGAAGTCTGATGACAGGATACAAATTTGTGTAGATCAATGTTCTCTGTGTCCCTTCGTAAAAAGGGCAAATAGCAATGACAGACGTTTATACGACCTGCCTAGGTAAATAGTACTTGTACTTGTGACGACGCGAGCTGATACGTATTCTTTTGGGAATGCCAGAAATGATCTTCAATGACTTAGGTGGTCAGCCTACGCAGAGCGGCAGCAGTCCTGGAGCCCAGTGGCCTTCCTAGATGCTTGGAGATGTAATCGCCAGCCTCCATGAGCTTGTTGAGGTCGACGTTGGTCTCTATCCCCAGGCCATGGAGCATGTACACGACGTCCTCAGTGGCCACATTCCCCGTGGCGCCCTTTGCATAGGGGCAGCCTCCGAGGCCTGAAACTGACGAGTCTACTATGCTGATCCCCATCTGAGGAAACAAAGAAAAATTTCGGCTGAGGTGACCTTCTTGTGGATGTCATGCACTACTTTTATCGACAAAAACAAGCAAGTTTTGTGTCTATGCTTACTTGAAGGGAGACTAGGATATTGGCAAGGGCCTGGCCGTATGTGTCGTGGAAATGGACAGCAATCTTGTCCACCGGAACAAAGGACATGACAGCTTGAAGCATAGCAACTACACTACCTGAAACAGACAACATAACAAGGAGCATGGGAGTATTCCAAATGAGTTGCTGATTGGATCGTTTCAGCTTCCAACACAGTATTCAAATAAACTGAGAGGAAAGGGTAAACATTTGCCATTGGCAAGAACAAACTGTAGTTCAGTACCTGGTGTACCAACGCCAATTGTGTCACCGAGCGAAATCTCAGAGCAACCCATGTGGTAAAGCTCCTTAGCTACATATGCCACTTTCGATGGATCGATTGCACCTTCAACAGGGCAACCAATCACACACGAAACATACCTAACACAAACAGAGGACACAAGTTTCAGACAAAAAAATGCAGGCCAAGCAGGCAGCATCGCTAGTAATTCTCGAAGATGCTAACGGTTCATTAACTTACCCACGGATAAGGAGTCCATGTTTCTTGGCAGCAGCAGTAACATCATGGTACCGAACAAGGCTTTCCTCTATGGTACAGTTAATGTTCGACTTAGAGAAGGATTCGGAGGCAGATGCAAAAACCGCAATTTCCTTTGCACCAGCTGCAACAGCAGCCTCAAATCCCTGTACACTCATTCGATTGGTACAGATCAGATAATGTAGTAGCAACATATAGCATTGCTGATGCTGTGCATTATTTTTTTCCGAACGACTCGGCACGAGACTGTGCTCATTGCAGATGCTGTGCATTAGAGCTCTGTAAAAGATGATATGATGCTTACTCTGAGGTTAGGAGTTAACACTGGGTACCGCACATCTGGCACCTGCTGGATCCCTTCGAGGACTTCCTTTGCATCAGCTAGCTGCAGTTTTCAAAACCGAGACAAATAAGATAATCATTGTTTGGCATGGAAAAATGGCAATCAGCAAATCACTAGACCTCGTAAATATGATACAAGGGCATCACCTGCGGCACCCATTTTGGGGATACAAAACTTGTGGCTTCAACTACTGATAAACCTGCAGCCACTAATTTGTGTATGAGTTGGATCTTCACAGATGTTGGTACATTGCCTTTTTCGTTTTGCAGGCCGTCTCGTGGTCCAACTTCAACTATCTTCACAAAGCTTGGTAGATCCCACATAACCTGAAGACAGATCATTGAGTGAGACTAGATTAAAGTCAAGGATCATGGTGCTAATATTTCTTAAGTTATTAAACTGGAAGATTATTTTTTTTGCGGGTTTAAACTGGAAGATTATGACTGGGTAAAGGAAATGGACAAATGGTGGCTACCAAAAGAGACTATCAGTGGAGTCCTAATTATGGAATTGAAATTACCTTCCTGGGAAGATCTCTAAGCTCCACTGCATCACACGATGAATCGGCCTGACGGCATTGCGGATGCCATGCATGAGAATTGCCATGGAAGACCTGTATGAGATCGCTACTACCATTGCAGGAGTTGTTGTACCTGCAAAGCGAGCAATTAGTGTACACTTTTCATATGCTGCCTTCACTGAACCAAAGTTTTTGAAGGAACTCAATTGGCAAAGTGACGTTGATCGTCCATTTTTAGCCTGATTGTCCATTTCCATGAGAGTAAGAGTAGGAGGCTTACTTGTGATTGTTGCGTCCATCACTAGTTGGTGAGGAGAAGCTTCCAAGTCTGTTAATACTCAACTTTGGCAGGTCTCCAAGACCAAGCGGCTCCTCGAGGCTGGACATTCTTCTAGGCAGTAGAACAGAACAGGAGAGGAAAATTGCAACGGGAAAGTTGTTTAATTTCTCGACAGGAAAAAAGGGAAAGGCGGAACAGGGTTGCAGGACATCAGCCCAAGTTACCTCGACCGATCGGATCGGAGCACGAAAGGGAGCTGAATGAATTTCGGTGTATGGTCGCAAGGTGTGTGTGGTCACTGGTCAGCCGTCCGTCAGAGAGCTAAGAATCCGCGACGAGGCGGCGGCGATGCGCACGAGGCAGGCACGTCGCCGGAATCTGACGCAACCCGCTGCCGGAAAGCGGTTTGGTGGAGTACGGTTGGGGGAAGGGAACCGCGGACGGAGATGTCGCAGCTGCAGCGCCTCCGCCCGCCCCGCGTCTCGGAAAAAAAAAGAAAGAAGAAGGGAAAGGACTCGGAGGAGGAAGAAGAAATCAATGTGGAACCAGTGGCCGCCGGCGACGACGCGTGGGCCTGGTCCACGCCAGGACCGCCCTGTGGGCCCACAACGGTGTGGGCGGGTGTGGACTGTGGAGTAATGAGCCCGGTGCAGGGAGGGAGTGGTGGTGGTTTCGCGGGCCGCGTGGGAAGTGAGTGGGGCGTTGGTAGGCGGCCGCTGCCTGTCTCAGTTGGGTGAGCAGCCACCAGCACCACAGGCCCAACCTAACCACTCGTCTCTCTTCAGTCTTCACCCATTAGAAGAAGCTTCTTCTAAAATATCGAATTTCTTTAGTGACGTCAGATTGCTCGGCGTATCTGTGGCCGGTTTTCCTTCCCATTTTTCAGTGGACACAGCACGTCTTGTTTAATTATAAATATATTGAAGGAGTTATTGGAAAAATTATATTATAATAGATCTATTTATTTTTTCCCAACAATTATTGGAATAAACCAATAATTCACTCCAACTTCCGCAAATAGACAGGGGAATTGGACAAAACTATTAAAAAAGATTGAAATATTTTCATTAACTAATTATTAGACAAATATTGATTAAAAAGTTGCTACACTTATTGCCTGATCCTGCAATTCCCAAGGGCCGAAGGCCCAATAGGTCCCCTTCTCTGCTGCGTCTCCACTACTAAAAAAAGACTAAACCGTAGCAGTTCAAGTAAGTAATTCATTCATCCATACTTGGACAATATGATTTTTTCTCGAAAAAGAAAAAAAAACTCTTGCGTCTTCATGAAACGGGCCTAATGCTAAGGCCGTGCAGGCGGCTCGGCCCATAACTAGCCCATTAGGGTTTTCGCCCCTAGTTCCCGTGCCACCTACATAATCCCTCTCGCTCCTTCCGCCGCCGCCTCCTTCTCTCCACCCCCCTCGCCGCCGCCGCAAGCGCCTCCCATCCGCCTCGCGGCCTTCCGCTCGCCGGTTGCAGCCATGGTGAGAAATCTTCCCCCAATCTTCTCTCGAGCACGTATTTCTCTTGGTCGCAGCCATGGTCCATGGATTTAGCCTCGCACTGACTGATTCCTGCCGTGCTTTTGGTTCCAGGTGAAGTACTCGAGGGAGCCGACCAACCCCACCAAGTGTAAGCTTTGCCGCGCAGATTTTCCGCGTCAATTTCTACATATGCGGCTTTCTGATTCCATTGTTTGTTTATCTCTGTGATGCGTTGCAGCCTCCAAGGCCATGGGCCGGGACCTCCGTGTTCACTTCAAGGTAAGAGCTCCTTTCCTCACTCCCGTTTCGTGAGATCTCATAATTTGTTGAGTTATTTTTTTTGGGGTTCGGTTGTAGACTTGTAGCCTATCTATTTTATTTGTAGTACATCTGAGCGCGTTCTCCTTTTAGTTTTTCACGTAGCCTGTCCATTTTGACTCGGTGGTACCACCATTGGTTGTTCTCGATGCTTTCCGTGATCTAATCTAAATAGAAATCTAGAGACCATTTGTAGTTGGCTTCTTCCTTTATACATCTGTAGATGATTTTTGCAGCATGACTGTATGAGTGTATGATAAACTACCCATACTAATGTTGTACCTTAGCCATCATGGAATTTCCAGCTAGTTGAAGACTTTTTGGATTTTTCCTTAAATGATGTGGCTTGTTTGATTTAGTTAGCTGGCACCAAAATAGAACTGACACAATGTGCAGCACAATCCTTATAAGTTTAGAATGCCAACTTCATTGTTATTGGGTTGACTGGTGATCACAGCTTGATATCGGTTCAGTAGGTTTGCAAGTTGATGTGTAGTTGTTGTATGGCTTGCATTTCCCTTGTTCCATGGTCTATATGACTTGTGGACATATCTGATATTGAAGTATCTGGGTATGTTTTGCGTGCTAGACGAAAATTAGAAAAAATTCAGATATTAAAGTTCTTCTAGTAACTCCATCAAGCGCAGCTATGCTGTGCTTTGCAGTTTTTAAGTGACTTTATACTGCAAGTTTTAGTTTCTTTAATTGATACCCTAAAGAAAAAAAGCAGGATGCTGTGTTATTCAATAGCAGTATCCCCGTAAACTTTAGGAACATTATGTTCATCGTTATTGGGTGAACCGATGGCCCTGTCCATGTGTTGGACAATTCCATGTCAATTGGTTCAGTAAATGATGGCACATTTCTTTTTTCCAATTCCAGTTTGTTAGCTATGGTGTGAGTCATCTCTAGTTACGTCCATCCATACAAAGGCACACATTGTTCAGTTGCTGATGTCTTCTAAGAAAAATACGATGATACACATTTCAGTGTTTGCTAATGATTTTCATTCTTGCAGAACACCCGTGAGACAGCTTTTGCCCTCAGGAAGTTGTCGCTCACTAAGGCCAAGAGGTACCTTGAGGATGTGATTGCACACAAGCAGGCCATCCCCTTCCGCAGGTACTGTGGCGGCGTTGGGCGTACTGCTCAGGCTAAGTCACGCCACTCAAATGGACAGGGACGCTGGCCTGTCAAGTCTGCTAGATTCATTCTAGATCTTCTCAAGAATGCAGAGAGCAATGCTGAGGTACGCAACTTCACTGTTTCTGTCAGCTATCTTTGTTTCCTTACTTCTATGCTAATTATGTGAATTTCTCTGCTANTACAGGTCAAAGGTCTTGATGTTGATACCCTCTATGTGTCACACATTCAAGTGAACCAGGCTCNAGAAGCAGCGGCGCAGGACCTACCGTGCTCATGGACGCATCAACCGTAAGTTTATCTGAAGTTGAAGTGTTTGTTCTATTTATTATCTTTTGCTACGCTGTTACTGTTTTGCATGTTGCAGCTTAACAACCTGTTTATCATCTGTTGCAGCTTACATGTCCTCCCCATGCCACATTGAGCTGATCTTGTCGGAGAAGGAAGAGCCCGTGAAGAAAGAGGTTTGTGGTTCTGCGCTCAAATATCAAATGCAAATAATGTTAAAAACACTGTTGTGCTAAAGTAGTTGATCGTTTGTTATTCAGGCTGAGTCTCAGATCGCAACCAGGAAGGCTTAGAGAAGGGAGCTCTGTTATTAGTGGACTGTAGCTTATCTCCGGCTGAGTGAAAGTTTTTGGCTGATTATCTGTAATCTCCTTTTTATAAGCTAGCTCATACTGTCACCTTATCACTGTCTGTACTGCGCTGGACCTAGTGCTTGTGGATTGTTTTCATATTTGTATGGATGGTGACGTCTAATCTCGTTGATCTTTTGGG
>JAZFNS010028858.1:307-10376 GCA_037127165.1 Alloteropsis angusta | reverse complement strand
AGAGGTCAAAGTTATGTTTTGGAGACCGTGTCGCTGTCCTAAACGTCAGGTTTTATGGGATGGAGGGAGTACTAATTTGATATTCTACGTGATGTGGTCTTGTCTTCATTCAACAGATCCATAGTGGAATAGTGGCGTGTATTTCGTATCTCGCTCTTTCTATTAGTATATGGTGTTTATAAAGAGTTGATTGCTACTATTTTTTAATACATTGTTCAATTCTACATGACACGTCTACACTGCTGCCTGGTCCATGCCACTCAGACAAACTTGAGAAAATACATTTTCTTCTGTTTGGAAGTTACGGGCTTCATTTCCCAGGCCTGAAGATAAGGAACACCAAGCCCAGGAGTAATTGTCACTCTTTGGACAGTTTGTTGACCCACCATGGCACAATACATGGACCCTTGTTGCGCTAGGCACCTGGGCCATACACTGGGCTCGCCGGAGCTAGGATTTGGTCAGTTTTCTGTCGACTTCAGCTCTCCGCTGGCTATAGCTTCCATCTGAAGTCTGAACTGGCATTGTGTTAGCAGAGGGCTAGAACGAGGAGAATTGGAGCAAGGAAGAAGAAGATAGCAACGAGAGAGAGATACGGACGAGATTAGCTTTCTAGATTCAGAATAACGTTCATTACATTTCTTGTCTTCTCTCAAGCACGCGCTCGGCTTATAACAACGCCGGAGCGGAGAATTACACAGCAGACCAATCTGGGCTGGATACACGAGTATTGGGCTTCATGGGCCTAGCGGAGCGACGCGGTCCAACAAGGTGATGGACCGGAGTATCAGCATCTGTAACACTCCCCCCTGTAAAGAACCTGCTTGCCCCCAAGCAGGTGCAGCAGGGAACCGCTGAAGCAGAGCGTCCTTGTCCTCCCATGTAGCAAGTTCCGACGGCCAATTCGACCACTTAACCAGCACTTGTTGGACTTGATCGTTACCTCGAGCGACCATCTTCTTAGCCAGGAAAGCTTCAGGGAATTGCCAGGGCGCTGAGGAATCAGGAAGGACAGGAGATGCAGCTTGTGATGCCAGAAGAGCAGGTTTCAGTTGAGAAACATGAAACACGGGGTGAACTGAACTGGAAGCAGGGAGATCCAACTTGTAAGCAACCTTGCCAACTTTGCTGAGGATGGTATAAGGACCGAAGAATTTGAAAGAGAGTTTCTGGTTTGCTCTAGGGGCCAACGATGACTGGACATAAGGTTGGAGTTTAAGAAACACTGAATCGCCCACTTCGAAGGAACGTTCCTGGCGGTGCTTGTCGGCTTTCCGTTTCATTCTTTGTTGTGCACGGTGTAAGTGCTGTTGCAAGAGTTCAGTCATAAGCCTCTTCTCTTGAACCCATTCAGACACATCAGCCACGACAGTGTTATCTGGGAGAGAGAGACCCAGGCTCTTGGGAGCATATCCATATAGTGCTTCAAATGGAGAACAGCCAATGGCAGAATGAGACGCTGAATTATACCAGAACTCAGCATGGCTAAGCCAGTCCAGCCATTTGTTAGGGGATGCATTGACAAAACATCGCAGAAAGGTTTTCAGGCACTGGTTAACACGTTCAGTTTGCCCATCTGTTTGTGGGTGATAGCTAGAACTCAAGCATAAGGACACTTGCATCAATTTGAGAAGTTCCTGCCAAAACTTGCTGGTAAATACCTTGTCTCTGTCAGAAATGATGGACTGAGGTAATCCATGTAACTTGTAGATGTGATCAAAGAAGAGTCAGGCCACAACAGCAGCAGTAAAAGGATGAGACAAGGGCAGGAAATGGCTGTATTTGGTGAACTTGTCAACCACCACTAGGATACAATTCTTGTTCCTGGAAGTTGGCAGGCCTTCAACAAAATCCATGGAAATGATTTGCCAGGCTGAAGAAGGAATAGGTAGTGGTTGCAGCAGACCAGCATATTTGGATGTGTCAGGTTTAGCCTGCTGGCAGATTTGACAGTGGGATACAAAATCTCTGACAGCAGATTTCATGCCTGTCCAGCAAAATAGTTGTTTCAACCTCCTGTAAGTCACAGGGAAGCCTGAATGTCCTCCAGTTGGAGAGCTATGCAGTGCAGTAATAATCTGAGACTGTAAAGAGGTGTTGGAACCAAGCCACACTCTATTTTTGAATCTGAGCACACCATCAGACAGGGAAAAGTGTGGAACTGCAGAGGGATTAACTGATAGCTTGGTAAGCAGGTCTTGGGCGTGAGGGTCAGAAGAATAACCAGAGACAATAGCTGTTGTCCAAGAAGGAACCACAGAAGAGGCAGCTGACATAACCAGACAGTGAGGCCGTCGAGACAGTGCATCAGCCACTCTATTGTCAGAACCCAGTTTGTACACCACCTTGTATTGCAAGCCCAAGAGTTTAGTGAAGACCTTTTGTAGCCATGGTGTGTGCAACCTTTGATCAGTCAAATGCACTAAACTGCGCTGGTCAGTATAAATGATGAACTCAGCATGTTGCAAGTAGGAGCGCCACTGTTCCACTGCTAGCAAGATTGCAAGATACTCTTTCTCATAGGTAGACAAACCAGCTGTTTTTGGACCCAAGGGTTTGCTGATATAGGCCAGAGGGTGGCCATCTTGTAAGAGAACAGCACCAATACCAAGAGCAGATGCATCAGTCTCAATGCAGAAAGGTTTCTGGAAGTTAGGAGCAGCTAGCACACGAGCAGACACCAGAGCAGCTTTAATTGCCTCAAAAGCAAGTTGATGATCTGGAGTCCAAACAAAAAGAGTGTGTTTCTTGAGCAAAGCAGACAATGGCTTGGACAAAATGGCAAAGTGCCTCATAAACTTCCTGTAGTAACCTGCCATCCCAAGAAAACTCCTCAACTCTTTAACATTGGAAGGAGGGGGCCAGCTAGTAACAGCAACCACTTTAGTTTGATCTGTGGAAATTCCTTCACCACTGATAATATGTCCCAGATAAGAAATGTGTTTTTGAGCAAAAGAGCATTTGGATAACTTCACCTTCCACTGATCTGCCTGTAACAGCTGAAAAGTAGCTCTGAGATGCTCAATGTGCTCATCAAAAGTCTTGTTGTAAACCAAGATGTCATCAAAAAAGACTACAACACATTTTCTTAATAATGGCTTCAAAGTAGTATTCATGGCACCCTAGAATGATGCTGGTGCCCCACACAGCCCAAAGGACATGACCTTGAACTCAAAATGTCCAAAATGTGTTTGGAAAGCAGTTTTAAACTCTCCCCCCTCTTTCATACGAATTTGATGAAAACCAGAATTCAAATCTAATGTAGAGAACCATGCAGCACCAGATAGTTCATCAACTAGTTCATCAAATATTGGAATAGGGAACTGCCCTCTGATGGTAAGTGCATTCAGATACCTGTAATCCACACAAGGACGCCAGGATCCATCCTTCTTCTTGACCAGCAGGAGTGGAGAAGAGAAAGGACTGCTGCTAGGTTGAATCAGGCCCTTATCTAACATGTCCTGAATTTGCTTCTCAATTTCATCTTTCAGTGCTGGAGGATACCTGTATGGCCTGATATAGACTGGTTTGGCACCAGGAACTAACTGAATTGAGTGATCACAGTTCCTGACAGGAGGCAGACCAACCACAGGTGCTAACACAGGAGCAAATTCAGTTAACAATTCTGAAATAGCTGGAGGCAGTTGATCAGACTGAGAGTCTGTGGAAGCAGAAGCTGAAAGACTGCATACTTGAACTAGCAATTCATCAGGAATGTCAGGTAGACAGCCTTGCAATACAGCAGTTTCACCACCATAAGGGATAGCCATCCATGTAGATTTCCAATCAACCTTCATGGGACTATGAGTCTCAAGACAATCCATGCCAAGAATGAGGTCAAAATGATGAAGAGGGATGACCTTGATGTCAGAAGTAAAGGAATACTGACCCACTGACCAACCCACATCAGGCAGATAATAAGAGCAATTCAAAGTGTCGCCATTAGCAACTTGGACTTGCACACTAATTGGTTGCCGAGATAAACCCTGCAAAGAAGAAGCCAGAGTCTGACTCATAAAAGTATGAGAGCTCCCTGAGTCGACCAGAATCACAATAGCAGTGTTCTGAATGGAGCCTTGTAACTTCATTGTTCGTGGACCAGAAGCACCAGATACAGCTTCACCAGACAAAGCCAAAAACAGTTGTGCTGCATGATGGTCAGACTTGGGAGACAGAGATTCAGCATCCTCAACAGAATCAGCAGAAGGGAACAATTCAAATGCCACTTCTCAGCACATTTGTCGCACAAACCTCGAGCTCGACGGTAGGAGCGCAGAGCAGAGAACTTGTCGACAGTAGACTTGGGATCCGGGGGCTTCTTATCAGCAACTGCAGAAGGTGGAGGAGACTACTTGTGACCTGAACCCGGAGGAGAAGGGAGCGGCATTGGGCCCTTGTTCGGGGGTCGAGCAGAAAAACTCGAATCCCAACGACGAGCATCTCTGCGGCGAACTGGGTCCCCGACTTCTTCCTGCAGCAAAGCAACATTGCAGGCAGTATCCAGAGTAGATGGCCGTTGAACAACAATGGAAGCACGGATATCATCACGCAAACCGTCCACAAAACGAACAACATAATAGCGAGGATCCGTGGTGTGATCATAGGCGATCAACTGATCGACTAATTGTGAGAAACTGTCAACATACTCAACCACTGAGCCAGTCTGACGGATGTGAAATAACTGACGAATCAACAAATCCTGCTGATCCCGACCAAATCGCTCTAAGAGCAGCGACTGAAACTCTTTCCAGGAACACTTGCGCAAGCGCTGATCCATGGATTGGGACCAGTGCGCGGCAGCGCCTTTAAGATGCATAAGAGCAATTCGAACCCACAAACTCTGATCTAAGTTGTACATGTCAAAATAATCCACGCAACGCGACAACCACAACTTAGGATCCTCCCCCTCAAAGTACTGGAACGGCAATTTTGGAAGATGACCAGAAGAATCCGACCAATTCCCAGAAAAACGACGCGGTTCAAACGGCACAGGATCACGAAGAGGGGCACGAGGAGAAAGAGGTGGGGTCAGCGACGCACCCTTGACCGGGACATGGGTATGGATGAACACCGATCCAAACCCATCATCCCGGTGGCGATTTTCGACGCGGTGCCCATCAGGGCCGTCGGCATGGGGAAGCAGAACAGATGGGCGCTCTGACGCCGACTTGGACGCAGCGGGGCCGTCCGCCACGGACTTGGAGGAGATGAGGCCTTCCGCCCCCGACGCGTTCTCGCGGACGGAGCGATCCCAGTGCCGAGAAAGCTTCCCGACCTCGAGCTTCACATCGTCGACGGTAGCTTCGATCCGAGGACGCCAATCCTCGAACGACTTGGCGGCGGACTCCAGGCGGTCGACGCGGTCACCGTGGCGCTTCTCGAAGTCCTGGAGCCGCTGCTCCCACTTGAGGTCGCTCTCCGTGAAGCGCTTGTTGAGCTCGTCGATGATGATTTGCGTCTCGGGATTCATGGCGCCGAGGCGACGCTGGAAGCGGGTGTAGTAATTATGTGGAGGGAACGACTCCAGATCGACAGGAGATCGCGATAGAAGAGGCAAGGAAAGGATAGAGGAGCGGGGATCGAATCAATCTGATACCAGAATGTTAGCAGAGGGCTAGAACGAGGAGAATTGGAGCAAGGAAGAAGAAGATAGCAACGAGAGAGAGATACGGACGAGATCAGCTTTCTAGATTCAGAATAACGTTCATTACATTTCTTGTCTTCTCTCAAGCACGCGCTCGGCTTATAACATCGCCGGAGCGGAGAATTACACAGCAGGGCCGGATACACGAGTATTGACACGATGCTCCCCTATCCGGCGTATCTCTGATCTTGGGCCTGATCCTTTTCAAGCTCTGGAGAAAATGAATTTGAGCCTGGGTCTCTCTGATCTTGGGCCTGACCTTTTCCAAGCCCCGGAGAAAATTACTTTGGGCCTGGGTGAATCTTCTAGTATGGGCCTCCGTGCAGGGCTTGGAGCCCATATGTCCTAGAGTTTTGGCCGCTCTCTGTCGACTTCGCAGTTCGCACGTGCACTTCCTTGGTGGAGCTGTTCCTGCCGGAGGATAGCCAGGGCTTCTCCGTGCTCTGCAACTGGATGGCCACCTGCCCGCTCGCCGTTCTTCTCAAACGCTCCGTGTCACCGCGGCGCGACATGGATGAGACATGGGGCCGACCACAGCGCGCTCGAATTGGTCCGTGCCGTGACCACGGGCGCAGGACCATATGGGCGCGCTCGAGCACGTCGCGCTCGAAAGCGAGAGCTTGTATATCACTCGACGCACGCCTGACTGACGACGCTTGCACCGCCAGTTGTCTTGATGTTCCGGCGAGATCCATCAACCTTCATCAGATCGCCATCCATCACTTGATCACTCACTCCCTGAACTGGAACGAGATCCAGTCAAAGTTCTCCAGCGAAATCACGACGCCCTGGTTAAATCTCTTAAACATCCAGCCCCTCATCGACAGTTCCCTGTTGGCATTACCGGACGAATGGAGGCTAGGGGTTGCTGTCTGACGCGATCACACGATCTGCCGCCGTCGTAGTCTAGCATGGAGATGAGTACCTTTTCTTCTCTTCCTTTTGTTCTTCCGTAGCGATGGCAATTGGCAGAGTGTCACTTCTGGACGAGTCGTCGGAAGAATGGACGCAACAGTAGACTTCAGTAGCACTGTACTACCGCACAGCTCGCTTGCAATCCACGGTGGGGAATTTGAGAAGCATCCAAGCCGACAGTAGGATCTGTCTGCATCCTCACTTCACACTCGTGCGTGCCTGAAAACTTCAGAAAGGTGAAAGAGTATATAGGTCGGCAGAAGTGATGCACAACCAGAATTTTTTTGAAAGAGAGAACCAGACGTAGAGTTCTTGAGAAAGATAGGTTTGAGTGAGCAGCAGGTACGGTACTAATCATGATACAACTTTGCAAATCTTGTCAACAATGGTTGCGATCCTCACGTTTCACGGTATTAGCTGGCTCGGACGGAGTTTGCAGGATTTTTGGAATGCTGAAAAGATGATGGGGTTGAGACGAGTAGCAGACGACCGCCGCCACCACGACAAGGTTAGGCACTGACGGGCCGGCACACATTTCCCATGCAAGCACGCGCAGTCTCGACGCAATGGCCTGGCTCCACCTCTACCTCGTGGAGTGACTGAAAGTGAAGCAGCCATGGCCACTCTCTGTGGGCTGTGGCTGCAGTCCTGTCCTGTGTCCTGTCCAACCACGCACGGTTCATGCATCAGGCTGCAGAGCGCCAGAGCGCGAGCGAGACGTCCCGCTGTGCCTGCCGACGAGCTCTCCAGTCTCCACTCTCCACCATCACACACAAAAAAAACTCCTCACCGATCGCCTCAGGATTCGTTCAAAGCGTCCGTCGTCTTCATGACGCGCGCGTCACCTACACTACAGCCCAACAGCTTTGGGACAGAAAGAGATAGGGAGGGGGACGAAGCAGGGACGTTGCTTCGCTAACAACTGAAGTACGTCACGGAAGCTGCCGTATCTGCTCACCCTTTTCCATTTCTTTTTTCTGTACCCGATAATCTAAACATCGCAGAGACAGAGAGGCTCATCGTCCATCACACGCGCTGTTCATCGCCCCTGCCCGAAAATCCGGTACGTGTGCCGCGTATGGGAGATTGAATAACACCGAAATCAAATGATCGACGCAAATGTGTTCTGTTGCCTTGTGCGGTGGTCAACTTCCAGAAGCGTTTTCTTTTTGNTAGAGTAGTAGTACATGTGCTTTCTGTGCGTGTTTATTTTAGACGCAAAGAAGAGGTTTGGGTAGCGGGTACTTCGCTTTGGAATTTCAGAGATGGGTGGTGTTGGTGCCAAGAAATTCCATCACCTGAAACTGAACGGCCCGTTTCTGTTGACATAGAAAGAGGGTGGTGCAGTCCTTTTCCTCATGGACGTTCTTTTCTTGTCGTTCTGGTCTTTTGTGGTCTAAAAATATAGTTTACCCAGGATCACGTTATCTCCTGCTGTTTCTTTATATTATTTGGATCACTTTGTCTGTCATAGTTTAGCCCCTAATTGGGATATTTTCCAAACAAAACTATGCAATTGGATACAATAATTCTACAAGCATTTTGTGTGCTGAAAGCTGCTTTCTAGTGGGAGTTTTTTTCCTGCAAAATTATCAAGTTTTGAGAGGTGCTTAGATGCGAGCATCATTGTAAGCTGACCATCCGTGGCAGACTACTCTGAATATGTTAGTATAGATGTATCATTGTCCAAGTCCAAGTGCATATCCGCACCGACAAACCAAAGCCTGCAAAAATAATTGAATCGATCTTGGCAATTGAGCACCGCTACCAAATTGTACGGGCGAACTTGTTACACGAGCTCGTCACAAAAATGGCACGTCACATTTCGACGCAAACACAACTATCTTGAGCGATTTCCCTGTCATCCCAACCACTGCAAAGACTTATCCAACGTAGACGATTTGTTTTGCGTCCAAAGTGCCAAGAGATCTCTGCATCCTCTATCTCTCATTCAACAGCTCCTCACATACCCGAAAAATAAAAAAACAGAAAGATAAAACGTTCGGAAAGCTACAGAGTTGTTATTTTAATTTTTTTTTCCAATAAGCTGCAGGAGATCTGGGCGGCATTATACATTTATACTACCAATGAGGGGCTGCAGAGACATGCCGTCAGTTGTTTAACAGTGCCGTGTCCAGGGCCCAAATGATGTGCACTCCCTATAATTCTGTCCAGATCTCATTTTCCTGCTCTAGTTTCTTATGCTGACAGGACAGCTACATCTGTAGGTCTTCCGAGAGACATGCACATCAGCGACAGCTCAGAAATCTTGGACAGGAGAGCAAGAAAATGCAGGAGGATGGAACACCAGGAATCTTCTTGGATTTGATCCGTTTTTGTTGCAGTTCCCAAGAAGAATCCACATACAAATCACTGCAGTAGTACGGGAAGTCGTCCACTGTTTTCTTGCATGGCAGCAAATGTAACACCTGGGGAAGATAAACAACAATTGAACTGAGCTACTCCTAACTTGTTTTACACCCCGTTTACATCCGCAACTTTCACCTGCAACTTACGTATTGAAAAACGTTTCTAATAGCAACTTTCACTCTTAATTTACCAATCTAAACACGGTGTTAGACAATTAGACGGCGAAGAAACGTCTTGAGTTGTACTACACTGGAGTAATTCTGCCTCACAAAAAAAATGTCAAAAAAAAGGAGTAGCTAGATTCAGGTTATCAGACGACATGTCAGAAACTGAAAAATGCAGCCTGTCTCTTCGGCGTTGGAAAGGTTTGAAACATGACACGATCTGGTTCTGAACAGTGCAGGGAACAGTTGTTGTTTCTGAATACAGTTCAGAGACATGTACTGTACGAGTAGGTATATGCTCCAGATCTCATCGATCTAACATTTCTTAATCGGAGTAAATTATTGCACATGAGAGTACACCATTGTATATGGAATACGTGCATCATAGGATCGTATCCGGATTTTTTTTTAAAAAAATATTCCATGTGATTTAGCAGTAGCATAAGTTTGTCATATAACTTATTATGACGTGTTTGCATCATTGAGCACCTAATAAAAGAGAGCAAAAAAGAAAGAAAGAATGAATGAAAGATCAGGGACGGTGCATGATTTGAACAGCCAACATGACTACACAACTTGCCAATAATATAGTGTTAGTGATGCCTATTATTGTGATCACTAGTCTATCAACCCGTGCTCCCGCACANGGCTCATATTTTATAAAACTATTTTATTTGAAAGTTATTCAAAATTNAAACTTCTACCTATAATCATAATTGTTTGCGTACTATACTTCCATTTTTTCATTACTTCAAAATAGCACTCATATAGATGTATATTTATCTTTTTTTCATTTATGATGGATTTTTAATTAATAAATAATCTGTATTTTGTTCATCCACATTCACTCTTCTTTCATTTTGTATCGCACCTCTACACATTTTATTTAGCATAAAAATCATANNTTTTTTATCATATGTATATACCTTAACTTATTATTTCTATATTGATAATGACAAATAGGTAATTTACAATT
>JAZFNS010039760.1:1080-14415 GCA_037127165.1 Alloteropsis angusta | reverse complement strand
TCTCTCTCCTCCACTATCTCTCCTCGTTTTCTGTGCGCTCTCTACTTTTTCATTCTTCCTTAATTTGTGTGTTCAACTCATAAACAGACGGTCTTTTTGGACGGAGGGAGTATATTTTATGATGGAGTTACGAACCAAGGACCATTCTCTCGCTCCATCGTTCTCACGGGTCCAGGAGCCGGTCTCAATGACAGATCGAATAATTATGACACGTGAAAGAAAGTGTACATGTCCCCTACAAAATAATTTTTGCAGGCCAAAATGAACCTGTAGAGAATACGCTATCAATATGGAACGATTACCGTTTTCCAATCTGAATTACCGATGATGGACTGATGCATGCAGTGGCCTGGAGCATACTGCGAGGACAGCGACAACGGCTGCTGCGTCCCCAAGTACGGCTACCCGGTGGAGGATTTCTTCGTCAAGAGCTTCCAAACCTTCGACCTGTCCATCAACAAGCCAATCGTCAGGTGCAGGAACGGCGCCGTCTTCGATGAGAAGAAGGTTATCTGCTCATCACATGCATCCCTAAGTTAATTAAACTCCCCATTGTCCATGCTTGCATGCAGCCACACTAGCTGCGTACACGCCGGCTTTTATAGTTTTATCTCACACGGTGCTCTGGGTGCATGCACATGATCCATGGATGGGTCGGTCAGATGAGCAAGATTGAGAACAACATCAACCACTACTGGAGCAACATCAAGTGCCCGCCCACCGACGGCATGAACTCGTGGAAGAGCGAGTGGAACAGCTACGGCGTCTGCTCGGGCCTCCAGCAGCTGGACTACTTCAAGGCCGCCCTCAACCTCAGGAAGCAGGCGGACATCCTCGGCGCTCTCGCCGAGCAAGGCATCAAGCCGGACTACAAGCTCTACAGCACGGACAGGATCAAGTCGGCGATCGCCGGGAAGCTGGGCGTCGCGCCCGCGGTGCAGTGCAAGGACGGGCCGTTCGGCAAGAAGCAGTTGTACGAGGTCTACCTCTGCGTCGACACGGACGGCGAGACCTTCATCGAGTGCCCCAAGCTGCCGGCCACGCTGAGCTGCCCCGCCTCCGTCGTCTTCCACCCGTTCTACACCTGGATGCTCAACTCCACCGCCGCCTCCGCCGCCTCGTCCGCCTCCGCCTTCGACTACAAGAAGAAGATCCTGCTCGCTGCTGAGGCCATGCTGAACTGAGCGGATCGATCGATCTCGGGCCGGTTCCTCCAAGCGCTAGCTTGCGGGCGCATGCGCGTGTGCCTGCAAGCTAGCAATCGCGCAGCTGGTCGTACCGTGCTTCCTGTGGAAGGAGCTTATTGATAATCTACAGCTATAGTACTCTTCAAACCGGCCTTCGGAGAGCACCGTGCTTACTACTATATTGCTCTCGGTGTGAGAATAAATCGCAGCTGGCTTTGTTTTGTTGTCGTCCTAAATAATGCATCATGTATATGGTACATATGCAAGATTGTTCCGATCCCGCATACATGCATGTAATTAATAATTATGCAACAGTTATATATATGCTATGAGATGGATCATGTTGTTAAAACAATAAAACTCATCTTACTATTACCAGATGGGGACTATTTTTGACATCTCCACTTCGATCCTCATGAGAAAAGATAAATCTCCACTTCAATCCTCATGAGAAAAGATAAATCTCCACTATTTTTTACATCTTATTATTAAAACTCAGTGTTTTTTTTTTACATTTCAACTATGGTCGTGTTTGATACTCTAGCTGAGTTATCCCTAAACTAACTCTAGCCAAAGAGGTGTTTGGATGACAAAGTTAGATTGAACAAAAATACACTTTCTCAATCATTTGGTAAAAAGAATCTCGGTTGAAAATTACATGTTGATCAATCGGATTTTTTGCTCATCAAAACCTTTCCTCATTTGACCCATTCATGTTTTGCATACACATCGATAAGTTCTTCTAAATACTTCTCTCAAAAATTAGGCAGAAACAGAAAACAAATTGAGCGATGGGCCGAATAAGAATATAAACCAAACCATACCGAATGTCCAAAAAGAAATATACAAACAAAATGGAACACCAAATTTTGTTGTGTAGTAGTAAGTAGCAGCACTTTGCACTGAAAAAAGGCCCACGGTAAAAAAACAAAGAGCCCAACAGACAAGCAAGGCCCACAAATAACAAAGCATACAAAAAAAACCTAAATGATGGTCAAACATTTTTTACTCGAGTATCGATGTAGATCAAGGTAAAATGAAAGGTGGCTAATACAATTTTCAGAAGACATGTTTGTTCGCATTGCAACATCACATACTAAATAATCGATGTCAATGGGAGTGACTACAAACTGGCTATAATATACACCATTTGAGACGTCATGCCTCAACTGTGGCACAAGAAGACAGGTCAAAAAGGAAGGTTGTCATGGTTCAGTACATGGAACAGAGCAAGCAGAGAGCCTGTCTACGTTTCCTCACCCCATTTCTCCTTGGGTATCTCACCAGACTCGGTTATCACAGCCTTCTTCCTTGGCTTGCCATTGTAAGTGCCAGCACCCCCTTCAATGGCGTACACGGTATCCATTCCCTGGATAACCCTGCCGAAGACAACATGCTCCCCATCCAACCTACAAAATTACCGAGTTCAGGAGTTGTAGCTTCTAGGCTAATCACTGGTGAGATGTAGTGCAGAACTTACCAGCCTGTCTTGATTGTAGTAATGTAAAACTGGGATCCATTGGAGTCAAGTCCAGAATTTGCCATAGCAACAACACCTGCAAGACCATAAAGCCGGGATAGAGCTAGAAACTTAGAACTAGCCATTCAAAAGACTTTTCAGACAGATGCTTGTCACAAAGCTCAAACACGTACTCAAGCTTTGGCCAAAATTAGTGACTGACGGCTATGTAAGTGTCCCTACGGATCAGGATGGCAGAAACATAACAAAAGGAAAATGACAGGAAAAATACTGGAATGGTAGCACTTGGTGCTGACAAATAGCTCAGTAGATGTAGCTATATAGGTCTCTTTCAATTACGGTGTAACTACATAGGGAATCACTCTGAGTCTGTTGTAATCTAAAATGCCATTAATGGCCTTATTCTTCCAAGTTACTTATTCTTCAACATCTGGAATGACCAAAACTAAAGAAAATAGTCATGGTATTCCTTGAGAGTAAAAGTGGAACTTAGTATATATAAACTCATAAACTAATGCTTCATACAAACTTCTAGAAAATGCAAATACTAGCCAGACAATCTGACCTGGATGAGTATGTTTTACAGTGAAATTCTCATCTGGGAAGATGCCTCCATATATAGATTCACTTCCTTTCCCATCACCTCTAACTATGTCACCACCTTGAATCATGAAACCAGGGATGATCCGATGGAATGGGGTTCCTTTATAATGAAGAGGTTTGCCATTGGACCCAACACCTTTTTCACCTGAAATGATGAACAAATGAAAATGAACAATCAGCTCAGGTGGGACTTTGATGGCAACAGCAGAGTCATGGAAAGGGAGTACCTGTGCAAAGGGCCCTAAAGTTTTCTGCATAATGTAGAACAAAGAAAATGAGTTGCCAAATGATAAATAAGAATATTTTTCTTCTGATAAATAGCAATAAGTTCACTTTGACAGGATAATTGGAAGTTTGAAACAGGTTCTTAGCACAAAAAAAATTCAATCCAAAACAAAACATAGATCCAAATGGAATGATGAAAATTGAAAGTATGCTACAGGAGTTCACTGGTGGGCATGTACATGCATCCCTAAACTTCGAGTTTTTGGAACAGCATATCATGGTAATAACCAACATAGAGGGCAACTTCAAAATATGTGGCTATGTTATATGTCAAAACACCACAACTGAAGTACAAGGACCATCAACAATGCAACTAAGCACATACTCCATAAATGAGCATGGCCGAAAAGGAGAAAGAGCATAAAAATACCAACTGTTTTAGGAACAACCTCCCCATAAAGACCTATAACAATTCTGCCTGCGATGAATGGAAAAGAAAGCATTAGGGCAACAAGGTAATTCAAGTTAAGCTGAACGGCACATGAAGTAACAATGCAAGTAACCAGATTGTTAGTGACCAAAAGTTTCCGTTGAACCAACCAAAGAATGGTGAATTAGTTGAGATATACCTATGTGTTGGCCATCGATATCAACATCTAGGTAGACTCTGTGAGTAACTGCTGGTAATTGAACTTCTGCAATGCTCTGTCCAGCAGGAAAAGGAAAGGATAAATCTTTTGCAGTCCTAAAAATCATGACAGCAGCATAGTTCTAGTACCCACAATGCATCGCCCTGATCTTGTGGTGAAAACAATACAGACACATTGCACATCTTTCAAATTCTGACAAAATGTGAATATGAACTCCACTGGCTACATACCAAAATATTAATAAATGATGGATCAATATAGATGGTAGTTCCAACTTACAACACTGGAACCTGCACTCCGTATGCATTCACTAGTCGAACTGTAGTTCCTCAAGATTCATCATGCTAATAGCATCGACAAAATAGAGCATGAACACTAGAACCACACATATTCTTTGTTTACTCTTCACTACAACATTTGATAGGGGAACCGTGCCACATAATTTACCCAGTAACATTATCCAGCCAGCACAAGGTCACTAACAAGGCAACGAGCGTACTACTTGCAGAAACCAAACTGAAAAATGCTCTTGCGAGCAACTAAAGCTCGAATCCCTACAGGACAAATCCACCCTGTCACAGAGATCCACTACAATTCAACCCCACTGCCACAATGCCACTACAACACAACACAACTATCAATCCGGGCCAGCTTCGAAATCCAAGAATATCCGCACAGGTGTTGCACTAATTAACAGCTCAAACCCTATCAGGCAGACAGGAACCGGAGCAGAAAGGCACACCTGACCACGGGAGTAGGCGGAGAAGGAGAAATAAATTGCGGCGCAGGCGAGGAAGCCGACGACCACCTTCCGCAGCATCGCGAGGCCCAGACGGTGCAGCCTCCTATCTCATCAGAATCGTCGCGCGTGCCGTGCAAATCCGNGAAAAAGACTAGGAAAAACCACTTTCAATGGTCGATCACCTATCCATTTGTCCTCCCAAAAACTATCAATATGGTTATTTAGTTGCTCATATAAATGGTATACTCTTGTAGACATTAAAGCGAAAGCCATCTGAGCAATCTTTAGATAAAAATCATAGACTTTGTTGTTACTGTTTGGTTAATTAATGAATAGAGAACAAAGAAACCAATAATACATACATCTAATGGATAAAAAATGTGCACGAAGTTAATCAGATGGTTAGAATAATTAAGATAATGCGGTTGTTTGAGAGAAAAGAGAAATAGCAATAAATTCTTTATAGTGAGTTGTTTTTATAAGATATATAGATAGATATGAGATTCGGATAAAATTTTGACCTTGTAGCATACTTGAGCTCATTCATTGTTTTGACATATCTTACATATCTTATTAGGAGAACTCATCAAAAAGTCAAGAAAAGGAGGATTTATATCCAGCATAGTTGAAACTAAATTAGTAATATTGTAGCTAATTTGTCACTCAATAAAGTAGTGATACTACTTGTATATTTACTATTTTTCTATTAGAAAAAATATTTATGAGGCAATAATTAAAAGTAAGTAAATAATTAAGAACCCTTAGTGCGTTTTCTTAGTGGTTGTAGATGGTTAGGATGTAACGATTTTTAGATCGGACGTTGCAAATAATTAGGGTGATGTGGCTGCACTACATAAGAGAGAAATAAAATAAATGAATCTTAGTGGGGTGTTTCTATACATATTATATAGATTACAAATTGGAGACCCCTTTTGGGGCCTCCACTAATCTTCATGAGGCACAATAGAAAAAAGATACACTCTAGAAATTCTCACAGAAAAGAGAAATATCTATTAATCAATCTATAGACTCTAATTACCATAGCCATTGGATTTATTACATTCTCTAATAAACTACCCACTTTTACCATTATGAAAATAACCTAAAGAAACCCCTAAATCTATAGTTAAATTACCCACCTCTACCATTATAAAAAATAACCTAAAATAACCCATAACATTCATCTAAATTACCCACATATGCCATTATAAATAACTTAAAGTAACATCCAAATTGACATCTAAGTGTACCCGCCATTGTTAAAAATATATTATTATAAAAATATCCCAAACTACTTCAGTATAAGTTTTTAAGTTAACGATTTCAGGAATTGTTAATGTAGAAATATATTAGCTTAAAGTATGATACATGACGTGTCTCACCAAGTAGGCCATATATAAATGTACGAAGGAAACAACGAAAACATAGATTTTCATATTAAACTCATGGCTCAAACTCTAAAATTCTATGTAAACTACCATATATGTCCTTAATACTAAAAAAACCCACATACTATAATAAACAAATAAATATAAATCACCATACCTAGTCCTGTAGTATAGTTGGCGACACAGAGCCCAAGGACACAGAGTACATCGATTGGAGAGTGACTCCTAACCTCGAGCAACGCATAATAGAGGGCCACGACCCCTCGAGCGGCACACCAGTCTTTTCCTTACCATCGAAGGAAGAGTGTGGCACCAACACCAATAGAAGAAGGGCCCCTCTCGACAAGGGCAAAGGAAGGCCTCGGGACCCTACCAGGCACCTCAGGATGACTTAAGGGGACATTTAGGGCAGAAAATTCCGTTCAGATTGTCGTCCATAGCGGATCCTTACTTGATGCAATAACTGCCTTTGTAACGTATAAAAGGCCATGTCCACATGCGGGCACGGGGATTGGTTTTTTCCAAGTTGAAAACAAGAAGAAGAAGAAGAAGAAGACATGACATGGGTTTTACTCCCCCAAGCGGACCGAACCTGTCTAAAAGCATCCTCTACAACAACATTTAGGAGCTGACTCAAACCAATTGATCCCTTCTTCCACAAGAGCAAGTTCAAGCATATATTCCCTCGACCGAATCTCTAAACAGGGTCCTTTAATTTAGATCACTGCTATAAGTGTTATCACACCGCACATGAAAATATAATAGATCTGATGTCTCTGATGATTAGAGTTTATGGTTTGGTGGATAAATGCTTTTGATTTCTGTGAGAATTTTTAGGTTTTATCTTTTTTCCTAATGCGTCTCCAGGATTAACACGAAGGCTTCAAAAACCTTTAATTATAAATAGTAAGATTGTATGCCAAAGAGGGCGGTCATTCTCATGAGAGTACCATTTTAGAGTTGTTTGTGTGATAAATCAATTATAACATTCCCATAAATAATAGAGATGATTCTTCCTAGCTGTTTGTCGCACGGGCAAGAAACCACGTTTTTTTTTTTTTGAGGAATGGCGAGAAACCACGTTTTGACAGAATTTCTATTATGTACCGGGAAATCGTACCATGCGTCGCTAGCTTGCTTTGTCACCTTGTCCGTCGAGCCGATCGAGCAGGTCGATCCGAATCTCCGAGAGACTCCTATCCGATCGATCGACGACGACGCGGCTGATCGATCGAGCGGAGCATGATTACCTCTCTCTGTCAAGCACGGTGGATATGATGGCGCGTCTCGAGTCCCCACGCTCAGAATTATTGCCCTCCCCTTCCGTCGGGTCGGCGTCGATGATGGATGGATGCGGCCGGCCGGCCGGCGACGACTCGCTCGCGTCCACGCACGCTCCTTAATTTCACCGCTTCCCTCTCACGTGTACTAGTACGTAGTAGGAGCCTCCGGGCTCGCACACCGCGGCCGCCTGTGTACTGCCGCGCGCGACCACTCGCGGTCCCGGGCCTGCCCACCGCGTGCCACCCACGCCGCACGGCGCGGGGTGCCTTGATATCTGATCTTGTACAGCGGGAGCGGAGATGAGGAAGACGACGCCACCCCGGCCACGTCGTCGAGAGGAGGCTAGTCACCGGAGTAGTCATTGCCCGGGCCGGGGTTGGTAGCTATAGGCACCGGCACCACTACCACACAGCGTCGATGTCTGGGCTGGCCCGCTCTCTCCTTGGGTCGCTTGCTTTGTGTGAGGTCTAGTACACACGCCGGTGTCGGGACGCTGCTGTACAGTACGTGGCGCGCGATCAGAAAATTAAGATACGCGCTAGCGATCGATCGTGTTCCATACGGTGCATGCCAGCTTGTCCAGCAATCACATCCCGGGATATCCGTCCGGACATACCCATGCATGCGACGGGCTGTGCAACGCTAGCCGCTTGCAGTTGCAGAGGCTCGAGGGTCGTCGTTTTGATTGAAAATAGGGATTATTTTGATGACTGTTTCAAATTCTAAGTCGAGTTAAACCATTTTAAGTTTAACTCAAATTATAAAGAAGATTATAAAGATTTACGATACCAAATAAATATACCATAAAATGTATTTAATGAATAATTTAATGTTACATGTTTGATATAGTAAATGTTGGTACTTTAATTTATAAACTCGGTCGCTTGACTTTCAAAAAGTTAGAATTACTTATAATTTGGAATAAAAAAGGTAGATACAAGGATAAGACTAACCAATAATAAGGCTCTTGCAATATACATGTACATAATACTGAAAACAAATATTATATTTTAGCTAGCCACACCCCCACTAAAATTTTCCTCCACACATCAAAGATAAGACAACTATGTATCAGCTATAGCATGGCGACCGATATCAAATAGAAGCAAACACGGATATGCCATTTTCTGCACAAATTAGATGGAATATGTCATAGCCTACACAGGATACAAATTCAAGCATATCGTCACAATCCCATGCAAGAAAACAATGCACATCAATGTATCAATGGAGAAGAGACGATATCTAGCCCCAATTGTTCGAATAAACTGTTCAACGGTTAGTCTTCTTGTGGTGTGGTCTACCAGTTCAACACATGTGCTTGTATTTCCATGGATCAATTTCAAGAATTAACCGACGCTATTCTTCCATTGATAGGTGATGTGCTCATCGACAATGAGACGTCCCTGGTAACATCATCAACCTCAAGATCGGAATAGCCGGTCCACTCCCTCAAATGTCCTCATAGAGTGATTGTGCATGTGTGTCTGAGAGTCTGCGTTTGTTCTATTATGGTGTTTCGAAAAAGACACAAGCTACTAATTAAATAGTACATGAGAGCTGAACCACACACACCTTTCTGGCTGGCACCTTTCAGTTTCACATTCAACATTATTTTGTTAGATTATATGAAAAGGTCCAATTGGGCACGTGCCTAGATATGTAATCAATGAGTAAGCTGACATATCATTGTCTTTATATATGATGGGACATATTATAGTTAGAAAGAGAAGTATTACATTTTTAGTATTATTAAAAGAATTAAATTGATGTGGTAAAGAGAGATACCTCAATCGTCCTCAATTACACTGAGTGACCTCAACCGAATGGCTTGAAATTACAGAGAAGTCGAATAATTGGAAGATCTTCATTATTAATTCTTCCCAAATGCCACATATTGTTATATTCTTCATTGTTATAAGGTAAATTCTATATACTCGATCATTATACATTGTTGTATGCCTAAATGTCTCGCTACTCAACACACAATTCTTCACCATAAACATAGGTATATGCTCCTATCACTAGTGATTTACTAGACTAACACCAAGATCTTCTCGTCTCTGCCATCTAGCTGTGGTCACTTTATACCAACACAAGTCTACCCCAACTACCCTACTAGGCCCCTACCTCGCCATGAATAGGTACATGCTATTATTTAATATCAACTCCATGTCCCTCTCCCTTGGTATTTGTATAATGGTATTCTATGGCCATGCTAAATGACAATTTCAAGGCAAAGAAGCAATACTATACAAGTATTTAGAATCTATTTTGTTTATTGGCCCTAGATTTGGATTTAGAGTATATTATAACATTAACTTCTTTATTTTCTATGGTTCTGGAGAGGTTTTAGGGTTATAGACACCTATAGGAAGACATCGGTTAAGGAAGTTTACACAAACATCACAAATAGCATGTCATCATTACTAGTTTATGCTACTACCAAGCAACACATTTCTGATGTTCTTATCACAGAATCAACTACTGAAGATTGAGTTCATGCCAATGGATGACAATAATGATTTGCAACATATTCAAGCCATACACAAGGTTCAATCCATTACCTCTAAAACATGCTTCTGGGAAAGGAAGCCACAAAAGATGTTGGGAACCTGATCAAAATATGGTCCAAAAGAGGGGATCATGATCTCACCAATCTCATCATTAAATGGGACAATTCAATCTAGGAAGAAAGACTACAATTTATTAGGGGCATCGACAAGAAGCACTCGCTAGGTCAGGGTAATATGGACATGAGTTAGAAGATAATAGACCACCCTAAGAATTAACAAGGGGGCACATAGGATGAGGTTAATAGATAGATAGTGATTTTTGAGTAATTGTATGATGTTTTCAGTCTCAATGAACCATGAGAAGATTAGGGACTTGTGTGCATGCACTTGGCATGATGCTATGCATGCATCTAATGTGTATGTGCCCTCTAGCCAACCTCACTCATAGTTTAGATTGATCAGGAGAGAGGAGGTAGAACACCTTTTTAGCCATGTGGAAGGTGGGGGTTCATACCCACAAACTGGGCATGCCTAAGATCAGACCGAAAGGCGTAGTCGATGGACAACATGTCAATATTCTTGTACTACCCCTCTCCGAATATTTGCCATATCCATATATTTTCGATTTCATTTTTCTATCATATGTCTTTCTATATAAAAATTGGGATTTAGTCATNGATTTTGTAGATTTATTAATCAAGGCTTGGCAGAAGAACTTGAGAAGTTTGCAACAATTAAAGATGTAGAAGATCATAACATGAGTGATTCGGCATATTTGTTGCCCTTGATAGCCACAACATCAGCCATGATTGGCACTCTCTGGTACCCACTGGAAGGATGGAGGACACCTCGATCCCATGGACACACCTATATTCTAGTCTCTTATCACCGGATTGAACTCACTCATAAGAGCACAACAACCCAATCTCAAGCAAGGAGCAAATCCACCGAAGCCAAGCAAGGGCAAAATAAACTGGATTGCCCAAACACAAGCTCCATTGGTTGAGCTCTTACACTTTCCATGCACACCAGGCCTAGGTAAGAAGAAAGTGGCTGAATTGAGGGAGATATAGAGGGGGACAACGAGAAGAAGTGGCCACAACTGTCATTGTTAGCATGCATGTGGCAGCAATGGTGAGAGAGTCAACATGAATGGCGTCTTGTTTCACTAGGCGAAGTTTTGCCATCCTTATCTTCTGTGGGACCAACTCCTTACTATCGTTGGACATCTGTGAGTGTTTGAATATTAGTAGTGCAAAATTGGACCATACCACACTTACATCATATATATATTTCATATTGTAGAGTTTCATGGTTTAATCAATTCACCCAAAAGCTTAGGTTGTTTGAGCAATGGTAGGAATTATAATTCAACCTCTCTCCCTAATGGCATGGACATACAATATTTAACATAGTTTTTCTGGGGTCACAGTTAAGAGGCAAGTTATTGGCACAACTTTTGACTGTTTTTGAGGTTTTGACATTTTTTAATAGTTTTATGCTTGCTAGGATTCGAACTCAACCTTTTTGGCCATGGTACCATGTAGCGATACATACAACAACCAACTCGCCAAAAAAGCATAACCAAATTTTTAATATGTGCTTCTTGTGGATCCTAACTGGAATCATGTAGCACATAACAACAAAACTTTTACCACCTATTATATTTGAATTATATTTGTGAGTGTATCGCCTTGTATATGTGCAGAAAAAGTGTTTTTTTAGTAAAGTCCACTATGAGAACATGTTTCAATTTCTCTTAGGAGCTCTGGTTGCATAATGGTTGTATGCAAGGCCATAACACTACTACACAAACCACCTTTGACTCGGGACCTTTAGTCCCGAACCAATTGGACACAGGACTAAAGGGGGCTTTAGTCCTGGGTCCAGGTGTGTGTGTGTGGGGGGGGGTGGCCTTTAGTCACGGTAGGGTAGGCAGGGGTCTGGGGAAGGGAGGGCTTTAGCTCTGTCTGGAGCCACCAGCCGGGACTAAAGGGGGTTGTGTTCTTTAGTCCCAACTGGTGGGTCCAGCCGGGGCTATATATAGCTCTCCCTTTAGTCCTGGCTAAAGCCACCGCTCGAGACTAAAAGAAGGGAGATCCCAGTGACTTGTCTTTTTTATCATCTGTTGTCAGCACTCTCTCTCCTTATCTTCTCGTCTCCTCCACCTCCAGACACTTCCTCTCCCTCACCTCATCTCTCTTATCTTCTTCCTCTCCCTCACTTCTTCTCTCTCCATCGAGCTAGCGCTAGTGACCCGGGAGCAAGCGGCAGCCGGGTGACAAGGAGCGAGGCTCGTGCGGGGAGGTGTGCTGGCCATCGTCGGGCGCGCGTGCCCTGGCTGGGGAGTGAGAATGTCACGCGGGTCCTGACGCCGCCGCTAGGGGCGCACCTGCCCTGGCCACCACCCCCGCCGAGGGGTGAGCCAGGCACACTGGCCCTAGCCTCGCCGCCGCTGTGGGTTGAGCCAGACGGACCCAATGTCCATCAGGTCGCAATCTCCTGCCGGTGAGAAGCCCATTTGTTGTCCCAGGGATCTGGGACGAAGAATGATTATTGCGAATGATTTGTGATTGTGCTGGTGAATCATTATTGTGAATGATTTGTGATTCAAACCCTTTTTTATTGTACTAGTGAATCATTTGTGTACAACGAATCAAATCGAACTCAGATCTTGTGTTCATATGTTGAGAATCAGTTCCTGTGTGATGGTTAGATTGAGATGAGCATACTTCTTGTATCATATTTTTGGTTCGGATTTGATTGAATCTCTAGGAGCTAGGGGTCCAGCTAGAGCTGGGCGAGCACCGATGCTCTGCTTTATTTATTTATTTATTTATTTAGGAAAGTTTTAGAGACCGGTGCCTTTAGTCCTGCCGGCATAGTCCCGGTTCAACAACCGGGACTACAGCCAGTGGCACCTGGGACTAAAGGCACTATTTGTAGTAGTGTAATAAACTAAGCTTCCAAACCCATCTCTTGGTGGACCACCCATTACGGCTCAAACTTCAACTCATGTTCTTCGTATAGATTTGCTGTTTCCTTTGCCTCCCCTGTTTCCCAAGCGTATAACCCTGGTTACTCTATTACTTTCTCCCTTGCCTCCATTATTCTAGGACCATGCTAGGGGATAGACATATATTGTGTTGTAATAGAAAACTAGCAAGGTGGCCCGCGCAAATAGCGCGGGAAGCCAGTGTTTATTTTTTTTAACAATAGGATTTTGAGTTCAAATTAATAGATGAAAGTATCTTTATTTG